>JAIUZE010046520.1:0-13219 GCA_022085475.1 Heliosperma pusillum
GAGAAGTGCGTGGAGCTGATGAAGACTTTTCTTCATATCATTCATATAGTAATTTGCCCTGAAAAGAGCAAAACCATCATGAAGTGAATGAAGCAGCCGATCAATAATGATCTTCTCATCGATTTTACAACCAAGAGCCTCCAGCTTCTCGACATTCTCGATCATAGCAAGAATGTGTGGGCTAACCGCTTGGCCCTTCTGGAGTTTCGCTTCAAAGAAGCGACAGGTATACTCATAGCTAACGATCCTCGGAGCTTTCGAGAACTCGTTAGAGAGAGTGGTGAAAATCTTGTTTGCACCCTGGGCTATGAATCGCCTCTGCAAATTGGATTCCATTGAAAAGATGTGTACGTTCTTTATCGCACCCGCCTCCATTACGAAATCACTATAAGCAAGTGATGCATTGGCTCCTGCATTGGGGCCTGGGTTAGTCGGTAGTGGCTCAGTCAAGTACTTGAACTTACCGTCAGCAATGGCAGCATTCCGTAATGCCGCCTCCCAGTCCGCAAAGTTTGACCCATCATTCTTCAGTCGCGTGGACTGATTCATGTTGTCCATAAAGATCTTTAGCCAGGACTCGCGAGCGAGTGTAGCACTTGGCATTGGGTCATCAGTATGGCCAGCCATTTTGTTATTTAGCAGTTATATCTGTATATGTGACTGTGAAAAAGAAAATAAAATTGATAAGTATTCATCGTTTTAAATTTGAGTCAAATGAAAAACTGTTTAATGCTTTGACTCGTGCATTTATACAATTGACCTCCCTCAAGAATTATATAAATGATCCCAGGACTCAATTTCTGTAAATTGATAAGCCAACCTCTTGGCTAATTCTACCTTTAGAATTCTCGGTCGATAAATTTCTGTAAATTCTATCTTTTAGTCCATTATAATCCCGAGATATTACTCGGACTACAATGTTGAGATAAAATAGGTCAACACTCACTACTTACCCAACGTAGAAGGGGTCATATTATGACTTCCGATGAAGAAGGGGTTCATAGTAGTTATCCCTATAAAGACTAATCTCAATTTTCATTTTAGAGGAAGATCCCATCATCTTAAAATTAATTCATTTTATGTGAACAAATTTCTAGCATTTCGTGAATGATTTAGACTAAGGTGATGGCCCTATGAACGAGTGACATCTGTATGTCTATGATGAAAATTCAAACTATATGAATCATTTTTCATGCAATTTAGGTGGTTTGGTTTAGGCGGAATATGATGCAATTATTAAACATGTGAATGAAAAGCAAAAGAACGAAAAATACGTAAACTATTACAACGGTCCTAGTGTGGCCTATCTACCAAAATGAACAGTAAATACAAGTTTGGAATCCATCCTAATGGACCCGAGAAGCTTGACTTTGTCTCATCTTGGTCCATGTAGCGGGAGTGAGCATCCGATCTCCATCTTTAGTCTTCTTAAATTACATTTTCAAAATTACAAAATACACCTATTTACATTCTAATTCCAAAAACATAATTAAAAGAAATAAAAGGAGATTCGAGATCTCATAAATACATCCAAACCATGTTTCCATCATTACGAAAACATGATTAACTAAGGCCACACTAGGTATTACATTTTTAAACCACTATAAAAATACGTAAATAAATTCATTCATTCATTCATTCATTCGACAAAAATAAAATGCATCAACTATATAAATTAATTCTACAAGACATAATTCATTAATTATGTTGATTAATTATCCAAACCACCATTTTATACGATCAAAATTATGTGACAATTCCTTTAAATGGCCACAACAATTTTAATCGCCCATAATCCATTTTTATTTTAAACCTTTTTAAAATAATCGGGTATCATTATTGTGAACCTTTTCACAATAACAAACAAACATTATCTTTATAATGCCCAAAAAACAAAACAAACAAATTTTTTTTTTTCTTTTACTGTTCACTGTTCACGTGAACAAAACAAGTCCCAAAAAAAAAAAATTTTTTATACAGTTTAATCCAAAAACCGAAAAAAAACAGTAAAAATAAAAATAAAAAAAATCTGCTGCAAACAGCAATAAAAAAACAGGAATTTTTTTTTTTTTTTTTTTTACAGTAGCAGCACCAGATTGGAACGGTTTTAAGACGATTATGCTTATATTAACTAGATCAGTACAAACAAAACAATGCCTAATCGTTATTAAACATTGATACAAATAGATGATTCAAATTAACCTTTTAATATGAACATCTAAAACAATTTATACCGAAAATATATAGCACAAAAATTGATGTTCATTAACATCCAATACAATTCCATTTTATTTTAATTTAATCCTTATCAAATTAAAACAAGTACAAATTTATTATATTGAATTTTAACCTTTTAAAATAACAATATCAATAAATCAACAATGGAAAAACAAGACCCAAAAAAATTGAATCAACACGGCAAAAAAAAATCTGCCGAGACCTAAAAATTTTTTTTCGGTTTTATTTTTTTTATTTCTCAAATTTATATTTCATAAAATGAAAAACATATAATATAATTTTGTAGCCTTACGCTCTGATACCACTTGTGGGAAATAACAGTTTACTTCCACTATAAATTTAGGATTATAACAAAATTATAGAATATGAATTGCGAGTCATAAAAATGAAAACGATATAAAATATAGAGAAAACGAATTGAACCTTTGGTCCTAGCTAAATCGGCCTAAGAACAGATATCAAAGCAGATATCCTCCTAATCGTCTCACCCAAGATTGATCGAGAAATGCCCTTGTATTTGCTAGAAAATTCGAGAGAAAAAAAAGAGTCTGTATCTTTTTGTGTGATGTAAATTAATGATGAATCAAATTAGTGAGTTAGAATGAGTAAAACTCTACCCATATACCCACTTTCACACGGCACCAAATAGGAGAAAATAAGGGATATTTTTCTCTTATTTTGTTACCCTATTTGACCGAAATTCCAAAGTGTATTTGGACTCTTTTTCGGTTGTATTAGCTTCCATTTAATATAATGTTATACATATTATATTTGTCTAATATGTTGTCATACATTAATAAGGTCCATTACAATATTTTGCAGTGGATATATTAACATAACAATTATTATGACAATCGTATAATATATACTTCAATTATAAATATCGGTATATTTATAATCCTGCTAATTAAATATAACGGATTATGTTTAATTACGAATTAAAATTTTAATTCGTTTAAGCTCACATTATATACTACAACTAAATATAACATTTTATATTTAATTACGAATTACAGTTAATTCGTCTTAGCTAACATTATTTAATCGTTATTAAATAATTATATCATCATCACATTGACTAACCTTTTAGTCAAAAACACCGACTAACCTTTTAGTCATTTAATAAGGCATCAATATGATTATTTTCTCAAATAATCACATCTCTCAATCACATCCTTTAGGTGTGACTTTTAGGGACCAGTTGATCACCGCCATCTGTATGACAATAACGTCAAACTTATCTAGCAAGCCAACCGTTATCGATAAACGTTAATCAACTGATTACAATACAAAGTATACCCTGTGAACCTATAGAGATTTATTTATGTTATTGCGCTAACTGTGGAGGACACTGGCTCCAACAATGTATACAAGGAAGAAGGGGTATTTTGTTTGGTATTTTGTGAAGAAGACGAAGGGAGGGGTGTTTCTATTTTGCTTACTGGATTGCATACTACTTAGTCAGTAGCATAGAAATATAATAAAAATTGCAAGTTGGACTGTTAATGTCAGTACTTCACTTGATATGCATATGGATGGTTGGTCAATCTGGCTCCTCTTTTGTTTTCTGAAACACGTTTTCTATATATACTCCATATGATGTAATATCTCTGGTATACTTCTATTATTATAATATTATAATATTATAACTATAATTCTGCAGGATAGGTTTCTGCTAAATTTAATAAACAAATTATTTAAATTTGTATACATACATTTTATAATACTAATTAGTTTAGTCTTTTTTTTTTTATTGTGTGAATTTGTTTTACATATTGTGCTAATATGTTTAGCTTAAATTTATACGGATTAATTTCGTAATGGGTGGATATGTTTCATACAAAGTTGAACGTAGCTCATATAAACTTGTTTAAACATGATTTTAGTTATACGCGATGTTTTTTATGAATCTGTTTCGATCATACTCCGCGCATATATTTTGTGTTTGGACCATGTAAATTTTTTTTATGTGGGTAGTGATATCTTCATGATATTAATTGAGTATGTTTCATAAAATTTAACTTACATGTCAATGGTAAATATCTAAGTGATTACTAGTCACGTAAGTTGTCTATTTATGATATAATCACTTTGTGGTATACTTGTACATGTACAATCAATTTATGTAAATTCACCCTTTTAGGCTCTTTTGCCTTTTGTTGCTTTTGAACTCCATCTTGTGGTCCATTTGGCTTTGTAGGGCGTCTCCCTTTCTGGCCCCTCTTACCCTGGTTGTTCTTAAACTTATTATGAACAACAAGTGCAGCAATAGGAGTGTGTGGTTTGAGCGCCTTTTGACGCTCCACCTCCATTTCCACATGTTTGGCAAGTTCAGTGAAAGTCTTGATATTTTCACTGTGAGATATGAGGAGCTTAAAATTTTTCCACTCCTCAGTATCAGAGGGAAGAGAGCGAAGCACATTCACCACTTGCTCCTCATCGGGCACATCTCGCCCAGCAGCTTTCAGATCACTTATCATGGCACTCATGACACGTAAATGTTCAGTCACATTGTGTTTAGGATCAATCGAATAATCCATCCACTTCAGGTTCAAAGCACGGAGCCTTGTCGCCGAGGTTTGACCAAACACGATCTTAAGCTTATCACACATGTCCTTAGCAGTAGGATACGTTTCAAACTCACCAATCAAATCATTGTGCATGCAAAACAACATAGTAAAGCGTGCAGAACGATCCTTTTTTAACCACTCATCATAGAGTTTCAAGTTTTCATTATATTTAGCCATATCCTCAGGTTTATAGTAGTAAAATTTTCAAGTACCTCACGTAAATCAGAAATCATATTTGTGGTATACTTGTACATGTACATTTGTTACATGTAAATTTTGCATTCTGATTGTACAGGATTGATCCGAGGGAAGAGGGGTTGCGGACAACATGATTTATGTTTTACCAATTCAATCTATTTATCTTTTTTTTTCTTACGCAAGGAGTTTTACTTTTCTATAAAAATATCCGTTATTACATACTCCGTATATCACTAGTGTCGATCGTGCTATTGTCCGGTATTCTAGATATATATTATCGTTTAGAGAATTTTAGTTTTTAGTCTGGGATAATATAGCGTGATTCGGTGTTGACAACGTCAAATATTGTCGTGTCTAGTAGTAATTTTTAGAGTCTTTCGTTCTACTTTTTACGGGTCATTAGCTATGTTTTATGTTAATTTTAGTTTTTGTAATAATGTTAGTATTTAGTATTTTAAGTCAATTTTGAGAGTCAAATCCCGAAAGTCAATGAAAGTCAAACCCGAAAACCCGAGACCCAAAAACCCGGAAATTGGAGTGGGCTAGCAATGAATCACCAAGGTATGAAGACCAAGCCCAATGGGTCAATAGAAGTCAAGGCGGGGTCAAATATACTTGGGTCAACGAAAGTCAAGAAGGAAAACAAGGCAAAATTTGGGCAGTGCTCGACGCAGCCTGCGTCACACGACGCAGCCTGCGTCACACGACGCAGCCTGCGTCAGCACGACGCAGCCTGCGTCATCTCTCAGCACGGGTTTTCTTCCTTTTCTCGTCTTGTCTTTTGGAAGCCCACCTTTCATGGCCCCTAGGTTTGCGGACCAAGGGTATAAAAGAAGAATTCTGAAGAGAGAGAAGGGCATGAAGCATTCAACATACAACATCATATTTTCCTTAGAATTTTCTCTACTTTGTTCTTCAAGTTTGGCTCTTGTAATTGGTTATTATTTAGAAATTGGTTGTATTATGAAGACTATGGGTAGCTAATCTTCTTTTGCTTAGTGTAATTTGAACAAGTTCTTCCCTTTTAGCATTGTAAGACCTTTTTAATCCTTCCTTCTCTATTTAATTCCATTTTCCTATGTTTGAATTTCATTGTTGAATGAATTGTTGTTAAGACTAACCATCTTAGTAATTGTTTGTTTGATTAAATTGCTTTGTCTTGATGAATTTGGTTGATTTGTCTTGATATTTGTTGAAGCAACTTGAAAGATTGTAACTTTGGTTTAAAAGTTGGAATCTTTTGAGTGGAATTTGGATTATTGTGTATTTAGGACATGGTTTAATGTTTTATTACATGATTCTAGCATGCTTCTTTGGTTTTGTGCTTAAAGCTTGCATCTTTATTTATGCTTATGTTTTAATAAGTATGGGTTTAGTTGTATTGAGTCATTTATGGATGGTTTAATTCATTGGTGGCTAGTTTTTAGAAGTTTGTAATAGATAATTAGAGAAAGGAAGGAAATGAGGGATCTTTACTTTGTTAATTGTGGGGGAACTTGGGATAATTGCACTAAGTTATTTCTCCATATTTGAATCTTTGAGTATTTAGTTGTTGTTAGTAATTTTTAGGCTTGATAATCTTTTCTCATGAAAAACTCTCTTCCTATTTGTTATCTACATGTTTACCATTGTGAATATCATAGTTTGTAAGTAATTCAAGTCTTTGTTTCAATTATTGTTTTAATTTGTGGTTAGGTTAATTAATTTGTTTAATCGGTTTTTAGCAAGAGTCTAGATTAGATTTTTAGCATTCATCGCCTTCCCTTGGGTTCGATCCTTATCTTACCCTTACTACCCTTTACTTAGGTTGGTTTGAGTCTAGATTTGGCTTTATAAATTGTTATTTAATTTAGCTAATTTGTGGAATTAACGACACCGTAAAATAAGCTCGTCAAATTTGGCGCCGTTGCCGGGGAAGGCAATATAGCTAAATATCAAATTGAACTCTTGTTAGTGTCATATTTTGTTTAGATTGTTTTTCAAATATTTCTTTTTGTATTGTTTGTAGGTTACTTGGGTTTGAAGTTACTAATTGTGTTGTGGAGTTGTTTTTAAAAGTTTATGCCTAGGTCACAAGAAGGATTTGGTGACCAAGACATTGACCCGTCCTCAAGTAGCATTTCCAATTGGTTGTTTTCGAACCCCCTCTATAGGAGACCCTTTGGGAGGGAGCCTAGTGAAGAAGAGTTTGGGAACAATATTTTTCAAGAACCACAAGAACCACAAGAACAAGTGTTTGAGTCACCTCCTAGGAGACCACCACCTTTGAACATCATCTACCCACCCGAAATGGAAGATAATAGAACTATTGGTGAAATCCGGGCAAGAAACTATGAAGAGCAACCGTTGTGTATCGCATACCCTCCCATGGGGGATGTAAATTTCGAGCTAAAGGGTTCTTTGTTCATAATTTGCCAAGATTTCATGGAATGGTGGGGAATGATCCCAATAGGCACTTGGCCGAATTTCACATGATATGCCAAGGGGCCATCCCTCAAGGAGTGACCGAAGACCAATTTAAACTTAGGGCATTTCCATTCTCTCTACAAGATGCCGCTAAGGAATGGTTATTTTGTCTTCCGGCCCATTCCGTCAATACTTGGGTGGGTTTGAAGAAGAAATTTCTTGAGAAATACTACCCGGATTCAAGGCATAACCACTCAAAGAAGCTCATCACTACCATTGAGCAAGACATGGGGGAAACTCTCTATGACTATTGGGAGCGTTTCAAAAGCCTCGTGGCAAGGTGCCCTTATCATGGGATGTCGGGGGATGATCTATTGACGGCCTTCAATGAAGGATTATGCCAAAACGACCAACGGATGATTATAGCCGCCACCGGAGGTGGCATTGATACACTTAATGTGGCCGAGGCCAACAACATTATTGAGAAGTTGGCTATGAACACAAGAAGCTACGGGAGGAAGAATGAAAGGGGAGGAAGCTCTAGAAATGTTTCTTCCATGGAAGATTCTCATGCCTCTCAAAATCACAAACTCATGCAAGAGATGGGTGAACTTAAAAGCTTGGTATCCAACTTGGTTGTTAACAAAGGTAATTCATTTTCTCAACACCCCGAATCACTCGAATGTTCTTATTGTGGAGGTGAACATGCTACAAATACATGTTACATCATGATTGAGCAAGGAGCCACTATGGAGAGTGTCAATGCCATGGGGTATGGGAATTACAATGCTAGAAACCCAAGTGGTGGAGGAATGTATAACCAAGTGGGAAATCGTGATCTTTTGGGGTGGGGAGGAGACAAGTCAAAGAGTTTTGAAAATGGTCAATTCAATCACTTGAGAGCCCAAAATCCAACCCAAAACCGAAACACCAATTTCAACCAAAATCCCCAAAGAAATTTCAACAACACCAAGACCCAACAACTCAAATTTTCCAAGTAATTCTCAATCCCAAAGACAACCAAACCAAAATCCAAATCAAGGGAATTCTTCTTCTCAAGGGAACTTGAGTGACATCTTGCAAACACTTCTTGCCAATCAAGAGAAGGATAGGGAGGAGGCAAGGAGGGATAGAGAGGAAGCAAGGAAGGATAGGGAGGCTAACAACCTTAGGGTGAACAACTTGGAAACCCAACTATCCCAAAGGGCCTCAAATTTGTCAAAATCCCAAGCCTCAAGCTCCACAAGATTCCCATCTCAAACCATTCCCCCACCAAGGGAAAATGCTAGTGCCATGACATTGAGGGGAGGCAAAGAGTTGGAAGTAAACCCCCTTGGCAAAGGAAAGGAAAAGATGAAGAATATTGAGATGGAAACCATTGAGATTGAAGACCAAGGAGAATTGGTGGTTGGTCAAGAAGAGATATCAAAGAATGAGAAAGGGGGATCCACAAGCAAGGACCCAAAGGGAGACAATTCAAGGAAGAGCAAGGACACTATTAAAGATGATGAAGTGGAGGAGTACATACCGGAAGTCCCATTCCCTAGTGCTTTGATAAGCACAAGGAAATATGCCAAGGAGAATGACTTATATGAGACTTTCCGGAAATGTGAGGTTAACATTCCTCTTCTTAACTTGTTGAATAGTGTCCCTAGGTATGCAAAGTTTTTGAAAGAACTTTGCACACCTAGGAGAAATCCAAAGAAGGGAACCCATAAGGTTAGGGTGAGTGAACATGTGTCGGCCATTTTCAAACAAAATTTACCAAAGAAATGTGAAGACCGGGGCATGTTCACTATTCCTTGCACTATTGGGGGGAAAAGTTTTAAACGTGCCATGCTAGACCTTGGGGCTTCTATAAATGTCATGCCTCTATCTATCTATGAGACCCTAGGTTTAGGACCGTTGTCTAAAACCGGGGTAGTCATTCAACTTGCCGATAGGTCTAGTGTTTACCCCAAGGGCATGGTAGAGGATGTACTAGTGGAAGTCGATAATCTTGTCTTTCCGGCGGATTTCTACGTCTTAGATATGGAATCTAGCTCTAGTGCCACCCCTCTCCTTCTTGGTAGGCCGTTTATGGAAACTTCAAATACCAAGATCGATGTTTCAAACGGGTGCTTGACTATGGAATTTGAAGGAAAAAGGTTAACTTACAATATATATGACTCCATGAGGCACCCGAGTGACCATCAATCTTGTTTCTTCTTGGATATCTTTGAGCCATTAGTGAATAAAATGTATAAACTTTGTGATAGAGACCCACTCGAGGTAGCTTTAACTAACCCCATGGAAGAGGAAGGTTTGCGCTTGTTGTTGGCTTTTGATGTGCAGGAATGTCTTGAAGAATTGGAGAAGGAAGAGCAAATAGAAACATATGAGGAGATCAACGTCATAGAGATGCTGAAAACAGGGCAAGGCAGTGCTCGACGCAGCCTGCGTCACACGACGCAGCCTGCGTCACTGGACGCAGCCTGCGTCCTGCACTGGCTAGGTTGTCCGAGTTATTTGCCTTGAGTATCCCACTCCACAAGCCCCTCCCTTCCATTATCCAACCTCCTAAGGTCGAGTTGAAGACCCTCCCAAGACATTTAAAGTACATCTTTCTAGGGGACAAGAACACCCTACCACTTATCATTTCAAGCACACTCACCGAGGACCAAGAAGGCAAATTGGTATCACTACTTGAAAAGCATAAGGAAACATTTGGGTGGAGCATAGCGGACCTAAAAGGGATAAGCCCGGTGACTTGCATGCACAAGATACGGCTTGAAGTGGCTGCCAAACCGGTCCGACAACCCCAAAGGAGGCTCAATCCACCCATGGCGGAGGTAGTGCAAGAAGAGGTAATTAAGCTATTGCAAATGGGTATCATTTTCCCTATTGCCGACTCTCGTTGGGTTAGCCCAACTCAAGTCGTACCCAAAAAGGGAGGAGTGACGGTAGTCAAGAATGCACAAGGAGACTTGGTCTCCACCCGACCACAAACCGGTTGGAGGGTGTTTATTGACTACCGTCGCTTGAATGCGGTAACATTGAAAGACCATTTCCCGCTACCATTTATTGATCAAATGTTAGAAAGACTAGCGGGAAAAGCTTTCTATTGTTTCCTTGACGGGTACTCGGGGTATTTTCAAATCCCAATCGCACCCGAGGACCAAGTCAAGACCACATTCACATGCCCATTTGGTACATTTGCTTATCGTCGTATGCCCTTTGGTTTGTGCAATGCTCCGGGAACTTTTCAACGGTGCATGTTGAGTATTTTCTCCAACTATGTAGAACGAATCATAGAAGTATTCATGGACGATTTCACCGTCCATGGGGACTCCTATGATGCATGTCTAAAACACCTTGCTCTTGTCTTAGAGCGATGCCAAGAGTCCCATCTTATTTTAAACTCCGAAAAATGTCATTTCATGGTGACTAGTGGCATCGTTTTGGGACATGTAGTGTCGGAAAGGAGGGTTGAGGTGGATAAGGCTAAGGTTGACATTATCAAAACCTTACCTTTTCCCTCTAACACCCGAGACATTAGGTCTTTTCTAGGACATGCCGGTTTCTACCGGAGATTTATTAAGGATTTTTCCAAGATTGCTAACCCTTTATGCAAACTTTTGCACAAAGAAGCGGAATTTGTTTTTGATGATAAATGTAGGAAAGCATTCAATGACTTGAAGGAGAGATTGGTCACCGCACCAATTATTCAAGCACCACGATGGGACCTTCCATTTGAGATCATGACCGATGCAAGTGACTATGCATTGGGAGTGGTTTTGGGTCAAAAGAGTGACAAGGGACCCCATGTGATCCAATATGCTTCTACCCTCTTGAATGATGCTCAAAAGAACTATTCCACGACGGAGAAGGAATTCCTTGGTGTGATTTATGCGCTAGAAAAATTCCGGTCTTATCTCTTGGGCACAAAGGTGATCATCTACACCGATCATGCCGCCATTAGATACCTTGTGGCAAAGAAGGATGCAAAGCCAAGGTTGTTGAGATGGATTCTTCTTCTAAGTGAGTTTGATGTGGAAATAAAAGACAAGAAAGAGGTGAAGAATGTGGTGGCGGATCATTTGAGCCGGCTAAACCATGAAGGAACACCATCATGCCCTCTTGAGGAGGTTGAAGGAGGTCTCCCTCATGAGTCACTTTATGCTATACAAGTGGAGGAGCCATGGTATGCTACCATGGTCAACTATTTGGTGACAAAGCGGTTCCCAAGCCATTTCTCTTCTCATCAAAAGAGCAAAGTCAAATCCGATGCCAAGTACTATACATGGGATGATCCTTACTTGTGGAAGTTTTGCCAAGATCAACTTGTGAGAAGATGTGTGCCCGAGAGTGAGATCCCTTCCATCTTACATCATTGTCATGACTATGCTTGTGGAGGACATTTGGGGCCACAAAGAACCGCTAGAAAAGTGCTTGAATGCGGTTTCTTTTGGCCAAGCCTTCTTAAAGATGCCCACAAATTTGTAAAGACTTGTGACCGATGTCAAAGGGTGGGGAATTTGACAAAGAGAAATGAGATGCCACAACAACCTCTTCTATATTGTGAGATCTTTGATGTGTGGGGAATTGATTTTATGGGCCCTTTTCCAAACTCCGGTGGTTATTTGTACATCCTCTTGGCGGTAGACTATGTGTCAAAATGGGTTGAAGCCATTCCTACCCGCACCGATGATGCCAAGGTAGTAGCCATTTTCATTCAAGAGAACATATTCTCTCGGTTTGGCTTTCCAAGGGCTATCATTAGTGATAGGGGGACTCATTTTTGCAACAAGGTGATTGGAGGCCTTGTCAAGAGGTATGGGGTGAATCATAAAATTTCCACGACCTATCACCCACAAACAAACGGGCAAGCCGAACTCTCAAACGGTGAAATTAAAGGAATACTTGAAAAGACGGTGAATCCGGATAGAAAGGATTGGAGTAAGAGGCTAGTTGATGCATTGTGGGCATATAGGACCGCTTTCAAAATCCCCATTGGCATGTCCCCATTCCGTCTCATCTATGGCAAGGCTTGCCACCTCCCCGTGGAGGTTGAGCACAAAGCCTATTGGCCTATCAAATCTTTCAACCAAAACCAAGATGAGAGCGGTATGCACCGAAAGCTTCAATTACAAGAACTTGAAGAAATTCGCCAAGATGCTTATGAGAACTCTTCCATCTACAAAGAGAAAACAAGAAGATGGCATGAGGGGATGATAAACCGTAGAGTTTTCAAGGAAGGTGATAAAGTTCTTGTGTTCCAAAACCGGTTTAAGCTCTTTCCGGGCAAGTTGAGGTCAAGATGGTTTGGACCTTACACCGTCAAGAAAGTGTTTACTCATGGGGCTATTAAAGTGGAGGGGCCCGGGGATGGAAAGCTCCTCAAAGTGAATGGCCACCGTCTCAAGCACTACTTCCAAGGATGTACCCGGGAGGGGGAAGAAGAGGTCTTGCTTGAAGACCCCATTTATCAAAGTTGAAAAGCTTGAAATAGCTAAGTCGAGCCATCGACTCTAAATAAACGGCAAAACATGTACATACTCTATCCTTGTGAATATTTCTTTGAAGTTTGTTTGTTAAATCTTAGCATTTAAGTTGTTTTAAGTTAGTTAGACATTGCATCAAACAAAAGTTTTTGAAGTTACTAACGGTTTTGTGAAGTTTTGCGAGTTTTTGGCCGCCTCGGGATGCGTGCCACGGATAAAAAGTTCGGGAATCGATGGAATTTGGATATTGGAGGTTATTATGGGCCATTGGAGTGAAATTTTAAGTATGGGGATGTTTGGAGCACTTAGCAAAAATTTTGCTAA
>JAIUZE010046521.1:0-19006 GCA_022085475.1 Heliosperma pusillum
CAAGGGCTATTAGAGGGAGGTTGAGCCGTGTAGAATTGTGTTTGTCGGATCAGTTTTGTAAACGATTTGCGTAATTTTCGTTAACTGATCGATAAAGTGAATAAATATCTAGATATTTTGATTAGTTTAATCAAAATAAATAAAATATCTAATGGTGAGTGGAAAGCGATGACACGCGCGTGTGACTCATGCCAAAGTCGAGTTTCGATTTTGTTTCGCGCTGTACGATGAGTCGGGAATAGTTAAATGACGTTCGGTTAAAACCGTAAACGTTATTCTTTAAATTCCGAACAAATTCAAAATAATTATATTAAATGATGATAAATCTTAATAAATCTAAATAAAAATAAATCAAAAATATTATTTTTTTAAATAAAATTTCGGTCTTCATACTTATGAGCGAGTCGGGAAAAGTCAACGGAAGTCAAAGTTGACTGAAAAGTCGAGAAAAGTCGAAGATGACTTAAAAGTCAAGAAAAGTTTAGGACGACTTAAAAGTCAAGAAAAAGTCAATGACGACTTTAAAAAGTCAAGGAAAAGTCAAAGACGACTTAAAAGTCAAGAAAAGTCAAAGATGACTAAAAACGGTCTTTTCATGGAATCCCTCAAAAATTCCAAATACGAACGCGGAATTTAAAAATAAGACTCGGAACAAAAATTCCTATTTTAAAAACTTAAGTTCTACTGAAAAGTGTTAGTAAATATTTTTACTAGAAAAATTGGTATTTTTCGGGTTGTTACACACATATTACTTCGTGGTTAGTGACGTTAACATGTTGCTTGGATTGGGAAGAGCTTCCTACTTGTTGCTGCAGAAGGGCTAATTGGGCTTCTAGAAGAGCTACTTTGCTTGAATCTTCCTGCTTGGTTTTGAGCGGCATAGCACGTGAGTTGCTATACTGAGAGTCGTGAATTGCCATTGACTCGATAGTTGCACTAGCTATTTCTACATCGATCTGATCGAAACGACCATTGTTAGCGGAGTCGAGGATACGACGCGATTCGCCACAACAACCGTTGTAGAAGGTGATAGCTAAGAACCATGAATCAAGGCCATGATGAGGACATTCCCTTTGCAAGTCCTTGTACCTCTCCCAAGCTTCATATAGGCTCTCATCACCCCCTTGTCGGAAACCAGTGATTTGACTTCTCAACAAAGCGGTCTTTTCTGGAGGAAAGTACTTTTGGTAGAAGGCAAGAGCTAAACTATCCCAATCGGTGATCCCTAATGTAACCTTATCAAGGCTATGTATCCACAACTTTGACTTACCCCTCAAAGAGAATGAGAAGAGCATCTCTCTAATCTGCCCTTGGGTGACTCCAGTTTGTCTAATAGTGGAGCAATAGTCACAGAAGTTTTGGATGTGAAGGCTGGGATCTTCTGTGGCATTGCCACTAAATTGACTTATTTCTATGAGGTTAATGAAGGCAGGTTTTATTTCGAAGTTTCTGGCTGTGATTTGGGGTGTAGCAATAACCCTTGGAAGTGTTTCTGCGGTGGGTTTGGAATGGTCTGAAAGTCGAACCATTTCCTAATGTGAAGGTGAAGATGGAATGCTAATTGAAGATTGGGCGGTTTTTGTAAATGGAGATGAGAATGGATCTTCTTCTCCTTCAAGGTTATATAGGGTATCCGAGTAATTTACACGAATACGGTCTAAACTTGAAGTATCTGAAGCTTTTGAGATTTCGTTAAATAGTTCTTGTCTCCTTCGCAGAATTCTTTCTAGGTCGGGATCTAATGAGATAGGGGTCCCTAGTCTAGAAGATCTGGGCATAATATGGAAAAACTAAGATGAGAAATCAAGAGAGATCTAAAGGAATTTGGATTCCTAAAGACTAGACAAAACTAATTGCAAGAAAAATCACAAAAAGAGGAAAACTAAACAGTGCTCCACGGCAACGGCGCCAAATTTTGATCGGGCCTGTCGCAAGCCCTGGTCAAAGATAATTACCCAGACTAGGCTAATAACAAATTAATGTAATTAGGAAAGTAGGGGTCGATCCTCAGGGAGATGGTGTTTCCTATAGGATGTGAAATGTCTTGCAATTAAATCTTATCTAACGAGTATCTGGGTTTTGGGGTTTTGGATTCTAAATTAATAAAAAGCATAAACAAAATAAAAACAAATCAAAATAAAAGCAATGAAATGGATAATGATTTAACAATGATAGAAAGAATCTAGGGAAGTAGTTTCACACATGTAGGTTAACATATTGATGAAATTGGATTTGGAATAATGCAAATAATTCATTGTGAGTTCGTAAGAATGATGTGTTCATTACAATCATAGATCAGATGGTCTAGCAGGCTTTTAGACAATTTACTAGGTGTTAATCTACCATGTCATCCTTTGTCTATTCAATTCACGTATTTCTACCTTGGAAAAGAATTCCATTTTAGTCAATGATTTTGGCCAGAAATCGTTAACTACCGTTACAATCCAAACATGCATAGACACAACGTTTTAAAGGCACAATTTCTTTATCCAATTTTCATCTTTTAATTAACCTAACATGGCTACCCTACACCCTAGAAAAGTGACTACTCACTTATGGTGATGTTTAAATCTAAGATGATGATAATAATAAAAACTAGGATAGACATGTTTATTTGATTTTGATAATATTTTAAGACTCTTTAATTGGCGATAATAACAACGATAAATTAACGATCTAATTGAAATAAAATGATTATAACAATATTACGATGAATCTAAGATAGTCATGAATAGAAAACAATAATCAAAACAATAATTAAAGAACTTAAATAAAAGAGATAAATAGAAATACCTATTTGACGATCAAAACAATATAATTGTTATAATAGATAACCAATTGAAATATCCTTGCATAATATCTTCGATCCATGAATTACAAGTGCTTGAATAACATAAAGTAGATTACAAAAGAGATATTTTTATTGTTTCTAAACTAGAAATTTGTTGTGGAAAAGATGGAGATCTAACTTGTAAAAACTAAGAAAGAAAAGAAAGGAAAATGCTTAAGACGAAAAAAGACAGGCTAGGGTTTTATTCTAATCTAGGGTTATGAAATGTAAAAGTAGGGTTGTGTGAATTGTGTGGCTGCCTACTCTCTTATATAGGGCTCAATTTCTTGCACAACAATCCATGCATTCAACATATAGGACAAAAATTGGGAAGTCGAAGCAAAAGCTCGGATCAACAAGGATACCCGATCGGGTACACCACTTACCCGATCGGGTACACCACTTACCCGATCGGGTAAGTTGCAATCTTGGTCAATTGACTTTTGTTTCATCTCCTTTGGCCTATGACTTTACTTTCATTATCCCCCTTGATCTTTTGAGTCGGGTTTGTTGATAGGGTTTAATATAAAATGATGATTTCTTCGCCTAACTGATCGATCTTATGACAACAGCGAAACCGTCTTGGCTTCTTCTTTCTTTTGAATTAGTGAACCTTCTTGGAGTGCCTTTGACTTGGTCAAGCTCGCTTCTCAAATCGTCGGGTTCTAGGCAAATGCTCGGAAATATAGAAAAAGGGCGTAGAAACGTCACTTTCCCTACAAAACAGGTTAAAACATGGAATTCGCCTAGAAGACGATATTAGCTCACAAAATGGCTTAACAAAGCACAAATGACATACAAAACCGAGCTAAAATGAGGATTAAAATCATACAAATATTCACTTATCATACCCTGAATGCGTTCTCAAGTTACTTTTATGTGTGTGCAATATTTGGTTGTCTAGAGTTTGCGATTTGAGAAAATTTTCAAATTTTCACGATGGGTTTCAAATTTATCCTTTTAAAAGAGTTTTAGAAATAATTTTGTAAATTCCTAAATTTTATAAATTTTATATATTCGCCTTTTACTCTTATTAATTAAAATATTTTAAGTCGATAATTTATGATTTCGTGGCTTTAAATTAATGTTCAATAGAATTTAGTTTAGTTGGGTACAAACCGTCGCATTTTAGTTCGTCATGAGTTCATAATCGGATTCTACGCAAAAATCCAAGTGAGTTGACCTAATATGAAATTTGGGTCTTGCAGCAGGAGCTCACCCAAGGGGCATTGATGATCAAGCCACAAGCCAGACAAGCATGACCCCAAGGCCCCCTCAGATGGAAGCTCGAGTCACAAGGTCCAAACAACAAGCCATGACAAGCCAAAATCAAGCCAGGCCAAGCCAAGTCATTGAGGAAGATATTCCAGGGCTCATCAAGCCATGCCAAGTTCCAACTCAGTCCACATTACCCACACAAGACAGAAACAATGTCAGTCAGAACCAGGCAGACCAGTCAGCAAACCCAGCACCAAGGAGGTACACCAGAGCATCCCAGCCACCCCCACCATGGCCTACCATCAAGCCAACTCACTAATCAACAAGTTTTTCCAGGACAATCCTTTTTGAACTCTAGTAAAAACTCAAGTAACAAGCAACCCAAGCTAGAGTCCAATGAACATCAAAGCAGAGAGAGTACAAGTCCAGATGTGACTTCCTTTTGTTTAAGTCAACTTGTCCTCGTCCAAGGCAGGTTTTATCTAAGTCCTAATAAGAGTAGAGAGTCCCAAGGAGCAACAAAAAATCCAGGGCAAAGCAGCAAGACAACAAGAACAACAGAATTCCATTTCAGGAAAAATCCAAAAGCTGCTTTACTACTTTTTGCATTAGTCTGTTTTCTATGCTTTTGTGTCTGTACTTTATAGTTGTTGAGCTCGTCCTATTGTGAGGCTCTTAATTAGTGTCTGTTGTAGTAGTTTAAATCCTAAGCTGGCCCTTGGATGATCTTTACATCCAATGGTTCACAAGATATCGGCCTCCCTATATAAGGAGGTCTTTGTATGTTGTTTTAATCAGACTTTATGAATAAATTAACTTTGAGAAATCCCTCAAATCTTTCAAACTTGTGCTAAGAGCTGTAGTTTGAGTCAAGCCTGATACATCTTCAAGGTGTCTGATCAGTGTCTTGCGTTGTGAGTCAAGTTAAATCTGTGCCTTGCTGTGATTAGCTTGCTTGCTGTTGAGACTAAGTCTAGAGTGTTTGTACTTTGCTGTAACACTTTGACCCTGTCTCAGAACTAGTCTTTGAGTCCCTTATCTTGTGCCATGCTGTAGGGGAGTTTCTCTAAGTCATATCCTTTTAATTTTAGTCAATATAAACCACTCTCTCTAAAACAGCCCCCATTTTTGTCTGTATTTGTTTTTCAGTTTTAGTAAGCATAGTTAAACATCTCTTAAATTCACAAGCCTTAGTATTTTACACTCCAAATTGGTATCAGAGCTTTGGTTGAGAGTCTTAGTGAGTTCATTTTCCCTAACTACATTTAAAAACACAAAAACAACCCAATGAGTGAAAAGAGAATCACCAACTTAGAGACTATGGTAGAAGGCATAACCAGAACTATCACACAACTCACAAGGGCTGTGAATGAGGCTCTTGATGGCAATCTTGCCATAGGAGGAAGAGGCAGAGGACGTGGAAGAGGCCAAGGAGGAGGCAGAGGAAGGCCACCTGATGATGAAGAATATCCAGACTCAGATGACTCAACAAGGAGCAGGGCTTCCATCCACAGGCACATAGATATGCATCTTAAGGTAGACATCCCTGAGTTTTCTGGTAGGCTTAATCCTGATGATTTGTTAGAATGGTTAAGAGAAGTAGAAAGAATCTTTGAGTACAAAGGATATAATGATTCTAAGTCTTTTAAAGTAGCCATCCTTAAACTAAAAGGGTATGCTTCTCTTTGGTATGAAATCATGAAAGGGTTAAGGGCTAGGGAAGGGAAAGAACCCATCAAGTCTTGGACTAAAATGAAAAAGAAACTGCTAGACAAGTTTGTTGCTAAGGATTACACCTAGGATCTGTTTATTAAGTTGTCTAAGTTGAAACAAGGGGATAAACCTGTTGAATCCTACTTGAGAGAGTTTGAACAGCTCACATTGCAGTGTGACATAAATGAGAAACCTGAGCAAAGGATTGCTAGGTACTTAGAGGGTCTTGATAAGAGCATTGCTAACAAGGTTAGGATGCATCCTCTGTGGTCATTTGATGATGTTGTTAACTTATCTTTGAGAATTGAAAAGATAGGAAAGACTAAATCTGTCACACCAAAGCCTGTTAGATCTTTTCAAACCAGACCTTATAGTGGGTTGAGGACCATTGATACCCCTAAGACAGCACCCCCACCTACCTTAGACAAGGGAAAAGGCATCATGGGTCAGAAGCCAAGCACTTCAATGACTGAGAGCAGAATTAGGTGTTTTCAATGTCAGGGTTATGGACATTTCAGGAAGGATTGCCCTTCTAAGAAGACCTTAACTATAATGGAGGTTGAGACTTGGGAGAAAGAAGGCCTAGTTGAGTATGAGAGGGATGAGCCTGAGGTTGAAGAAGTGGTGAGTGAGGAAGAAGAGCCTAGTCAGGAGGCAATAGTGGCACTCCCTGATACAGGCCACAGCATGGTTCTATGGAGGGTAATGCATTCACAACAAATACCTTTGGAGGAGGATCAAAGGTCCCTCATTTTCAGAAGTAGATGTACTTTACAAGGGAGGGTTTGTAACCTTATTATAGATGGAGGTAGTTGTACCAATCTGGCCTCTGTTACTATGGTTGACAAGCTGAAATTAACCACTCAAGAGCACTCTCACCCCTATAAGTTGAGATGGCTGAGTAAGGGAGCAGAGGTTAAGGTGGATAAGCAATGTATGGTCCCATTCTCCATTGGAAGTGTGTACAAAGATGAAGTACTGTGTGATGTGACTCCAATGGATGCCTGTCACTTATTATTAGAAAGGCCATGGGAGTTTGATAAAAGCTCCATACACCAAGGAAGAAGCAACACCTATTCCTTCAAGCATGGGAGCAGAAAGGTAACATAAGCCCCTTTGCCACCTTATCAGAAGAGTTATGAGAGTCCTAGTATGGCTGAAGATTTTAGTGGAGTCTTGTTTCTGTCTGAATTTGCAATGGTCAAAGAGTGTAGTGAAGAGCAACCTGTATTGATGCTGCTATCAAAGGAAGTTCAGGAAGGGGAGTCTAAAGTAATCCCTACAGAAGTTAAACCCCTCATTGATCAATTCAAGGAAGTGTTCCCAGAAGAACTTCCTGATGGCTTACCCCCTTTGAGAGGAATTGAACATCAGATAGACCTGGTGCCAGGATCTGTACTACCTAATAGGCCAGCATATAGATGTGATCATAAGGCTACACAAGAGCTGCAGAAACAGGTTGGAGAGTTGATGAGTAAAGGGTTTGTAAGGGAGTCCTTAAGTCCATGTGCTGTGCCTGCTTTATTGGTTCCTAAGAAGGATGGGACTTGGAGGATGTGCATAGATAGCAGGGCTATCAACAACATCACAGTCAAGTATAGGTTCCCTATACCTAGGCTTGATGACATGTTGGATGAGCTGAGTGGCTCAAGGTTCTTTTCTAAGATTGATTTGAGGCAAGGTTACCATCAATTGAGGATCAGGGAAGGAGATGAGTGGAAGACAACCTTCAAAACAAAGCATGGCCTTTATGAGTGGCTTGTCATGCCTTTTGGTCTATCAAATGCCCCAAGTACCTTCATGAGATTAATGACAGAGGTGCTTAGACCTTGCCTAGGTAGATTTGTTGTAATATACTTTGATGATATTCTCATCTACAGCAAGAGCAAGGATGATCATTTGAGGCATCTTGAGGCTGTGTTTGAGATACTTAAGGAGAATAAACTCTTTGGGAAGCTTGAGAAATGCACCTTTATGACTGAGGAAGTCAAGTTTCTAGGATATGTGGTGTCTGGTAGAGGCATTTCAGTGGATCAAGACAAGATCATTGCAGTTCAATATTGGCCTGTTCCTAAGAATATCACAGAAGTAAGAGGGTTTCATGGCCTAGCATCTTTCTATAGGAGGTTCATTAAAAATTTCAGCACTATTGCAGCACCCCTCACTGAATGTATGAAGAAAGGAGAGTTCACTTGGACTGAGAATGCCTTGCATGCTTTCAAATATATGAAGAAGCTCTTGTGCAGTGCACCTATCCTCAGGTTACCTGATTTTAATTGCCTATTTGAGGTTGAATGTGATGCAAGTGGAGTGGGAATTGGAGATTTGCACTAAAACTATTCAGAAAAGACAACTAAACAATGACAAATTGAGCTAAGATCAAGACACTTGCAAGTACTCTGTTTCTGTTTGAATTGATTGTTAAAGAACAAGGATAGGACCTTAACCAAAGCACAAAGCCAATGGTTGAGGGTTGAACCTTGATCCTAGCACACAGCTAAGGACCCAAGCTCACTTCCAAGCACAAAGCAAAGGAAGTTGTCTCAAGCACACAGCCAAGAGATGCAACAGAAACAAGGTTTCAGTTTTAAGTTTTACTTCAAATCTGATTTGCATTTCATTAGGTAAAGGCCTTATATAGGCAACAAGGATACAACTCAGACATTAGGAGATATCTAGGGCCACAAAGGCTTACAACATGAAACAAAATAACAGCTACAAACTTGCAAGAAACTGACATAAAGTAGATAAAGCAGAAAAGTAATTCTAATGGGACAATCTGCCTTAATGGGTTTGTTGGGGTTGAAACTGGTGGAGGGGTGGACTTCTGAGCTTGATTCTTGAGCTCAACTGAAGTGGGATGGATGCCAAAGGTCCTTCTAAAAGGCCCTCGAGTTTGTTTGATCATAAAAGGAAAGTTTGATAGTGACATGTTAACTACTGCAAAAAGGCTGAAATCTGGACAGTCTGAAGTTGTCCCTAAGCTAACTCTTTGTGTGTTTGTTTCTGGGGAGGGAAGTCCTGGGGAAAGTTGTAGAGGACCTTCCCAAGACATAGGTTTGAGGGTTGGTTAGGCTTGTTTGATTGTGTGGGGCCCCATGGACCTTGTTTAGAAAGGCTGTGATAGGCTGTTTTTGGCTGGGGGCTGTTTTTGTTGTGTTGGGTTTGTTGGGCTGTTGGCTGAGCTTTGTTGTGGCCTAGTCTTGGGAAGTGGATGGCTAGGCTTTGTTCTGGTTGTGGTGGTGTTGTCTTAGCAGGCTTGAAGTGGTTGTGGCTTGGACTGAATAGAACATTGTCATAGCTTGTCATGGTGTTGTCTGAATGTATGTTGTTGTTTTGATGTTGAGTCTTGTCTTGAGTTTGTGTCTTGTCTTGAGCTCGTGTCATGGCTCGTGTCTTGGCTTGGTCACATACTCCCGTTGCAACCTCCTTTTCTTGAAAAGGATTTGCCCTCAAATCTTCTTCACCCTCATCATCTGATTCACCATGGTAAGGACTCAGGTCTCCAACATTGAAAGTACCATGTACACCATAGCTTCCTGGTAGATCCACCTTGTAAGCATTGGTGCCTATCTTCTCCAATATCTCAAATGGTCCATCAGCCCTTGGCATGAGCTTGTTTCTCCTCTTGTCTGGAAATCTCTCTTTTCTTAAATGCAACCATACAAGATCTCCTGCTTTGAATTCCCTTGCTTTCTTAGGCCCCTTGGACCTGGCCTTGTACAACTCATTGGACCTTTCAATCTGCTTCTTGACTTGCTCATGAATCTGTATCATTTGCTCAACTCTTTTCTTTGCATCATAGCTTGCCTTGTTTCCTTTGACTGGTGCTAGGTCTGTAGGCATGAGAGGATTAGTGCCATAAACTGTTTCAAAAGGACTTTTACCTGTGCTGCTGGAGGGAGCTCTGTTGAAGGCAAACTCAGCTTGTGCTAGCTTGAGGTCCCAATCTTTCAATGACTTAGAAACAATGCTCCTTAAGATCTTCCCTAGTGTTCTGTTAGTGACTTCTGTCTGCCCATCAGTTTGGGGATGGTGAGAAGTACTAAACAATAACCTAGTCTTCAATAGCTTCCACAAGGTTCTCCAGAAATGGCTCATGAACTTTGTGTCTCTATCTGAGACAATGCTTCTAGGGACCCCATGTAACTTGACAACCTCCCTAAAGTATAGTTCAGCTACCCCCAATGCATCCTCAGTCTTCTTACAAGCAATGAAATGTGCCATCTTGCTGAATCTATCTACAACCACCATGATTGAATCTTTTCCCCTTTGAGTTCTAGGTAAGGCTACAATAAAGTCCATACTGAGGTCTTCCCATGGCTTGTTGGGTACTGGAAGTGGTGTGTAAGGGCCTGCTTGAAAGTGTGCCTTGGCTAGTTGACAAGATCTGCATCTTTTGAGGGCATCTTGCACATCACTGAGCATCTTAGGCCAATAGAACTGATCTTGTAAGATGTCATAGGTCTTCTGTACCCCAAAGTGACCAGCAAGGCCATTGGAGTGAACCTCTTTGACCAGTAGTCCCCTATAAGGTCCCTTAGGCACACACAGTTTGTTTCCATAGAATAAGTATCCTTCTTGAGCTGTGTACTTGCTCCCTTTCTTGACTTGCCCTTCTTGGTGTACCTCCCATTCATGCTTGAAGTCTGGGTCCTCTTGATAGAGCTCTTTCATAAATTCAAACCCCAACACCCTTTGCTCCATGAAGGTCAACATTACAGACCTTCTAGACAATGCATCAGCTACAACATTGTTCTTACCTTCTATGTACTTGCTGGAGAATGAGAAGGATTGCAAGAACTCTACCCATTTGGCATGTCTGGGGTTGAGTTTGTGTTGTCCATTGATGTATTTGAGAGCCTCATGATCAGAATGAAGCACAAAAGGCTTAGGCTTCAAGTAGTGTCCCCAATGATTCAATGCCCTCACAATGGCATAGAATTCCTTGTCATATGTGGAATAGTTAAGCTTGGCCCCATTTAGCTTCTCACTAAAGTATGCCACAGGTTTCTTTTCTTGAGTAAGCACAGCTCCTATGCCAAGACCACTGGCATCACACTCTACCTCAAAGAGTTTGTTAAAGTCTGGTAGAACCAATATTGGAGACTTGCACAATAGCTCTTTGATCAGATTGAAGGACCTTTCAGCCTTCTCATTCCACTTGAACTCTCCCTTCTTCATGCACTCAGTAATAGGGGCCATGATTGAACTAAACCCTTGTATGAACCTCCTATAGAAAGATGCCAATCCATGGAAACTTCTTACATCAGTAACAGTTTGGGGAATGGGCCATTCCTTGATTGCTTGCACTTTCTCAGGATCAACTGCTACCCCTTTCTTAGAGATGATGAACCCAAGGAAGTAAACCTCAGGCTGCATGAAGGTGCACTTCTCTAGCTTGCCATACAACTTGTTTTCTCTTAGGACCTCAAACAACAACTTCAGATGTTGCAAATGTTCTCCCTTAGTTGAACTGTAAATAAGAATATCATCAAAGTAAACCACTACACACTTGCCTAAGTAAGGCCTTAGGACCTCTGTCATCAACCTCATGAAGGTGCTAGGGGCATTAGACAACCCAAAAGGCATCACCAGCCATTCATAGAGCCCATGTTTAGTCTTGAAAGCTGTCTTCCATTCATCCCCTGCTCTTATCCTCACTTGGTGGTAGCCCTGTCTCAGATCAATCTTAGTGAACACTTGAGCCCCACTTAGCTCATCCAGAATATCATTAAGTCTAGGTATGGGAAACCTATACTTGATGGTAATGTTGTTGATGGCCCTACTATCAATACACATACGCCAAGTCCCATCCTTCTTTGGCACAAGCAAGGCTGGTACAGCACAAGGACTGAGGGACTCTCTGACATAGCCCTTGTTGAGTAGTTCACCTACTTGAAGTTGGAGCTCTTGTGTAGCCTTAGGGTCACTCCTGTAGGCTGGCTTGTTGGGTAAGATAGCTCCAGGCACTAGGTCAATGTGGTGCTCTATCCCTCTAAGTGGTGGCAGTCCACTAGGAAGCTCAGTAGGGAAGACATCACCATAACTTTCTAGGATAGATTTGACCTCTTCAGGGATATCAATGATACTCATCCCAGTCTCCTTGACTAGCAATATGTATACAGGTTGTAGCTCACTTAGCTCTTGTGCTATTTCTGATTCACTTATCAACATGACTTCTTTGGAAGCCTCACTCATGGGGTTTGGGTTGATCTTTAAAGCAGGTGGTAAAGGTGCTAGGGTGATCTTCTTCTTCCCATACTTGAAGGTGTAAGTGTTGTCTCTCCCATGGTGTATGGCATCCCTATCAAACTCCCATGGTCTCCCAAGCAGAAGGTGACATGCATCCATAGGTAGAACATCACAAAGACTCTCATCCACATACCCTTTACCAATTGAGAAAGGTATAACACATTGTTTATCCACCTTGATCTCAGCCCCTTTGTTTAGCCATCTGAGTTTGTAAGGTAGGGGGTGGTCTTTGGTGGGTAGAGCTAGCTTGTCTATCAGTGTTTTGGAGGCCACATTAGTGCAGCTTCCCCCATCAATAATGAGGTTACATACTCTACCCTTGATGGTACATCTGGTCCTAAAGATCTGGTGTCTTTGGTCCTCTTCCAAAGGTTGTGGTTGAGTATGCATTACCCTCCATGTTACCAAACTTAACCCTGCATCAGGCTCTATCAACTCCTCACTAGCCTCTACCTCAGGCTCTTCCATCTCTTCATCACAGACCAACACTTCATCATCTCCCCAATGGATTACTTCTAGGGTACTCAGAGCCCTTTTAGATGGACATTCTCTAGCAAAATGTCCATACCCTTGACATTGAAAGCACTTTTTGAGAGGGGTAGTCTTCCTTTGGCCTGCCTCAACAGCCTTGCCTTTATCAAGGTTGAAAGGAGTCTTAACAGGAACCACAGGTTCTCCTATCTTAACTCCTACAAAAGGTTTGAAGGTGGGGGTTCTGGAAGGTGTCTTAGAAGCACTGGCCTTTCCTTTTCCCAATTTTTCTACCCTTAAAGACAAGTTGACAGCTTCCTCAAAGGAGTATATGTTTTGTAGCCTGACTTTGCTAGCTATCCTTTCATCCAACCCCTCTAAGAACCTTGCTATCTTTTGTTCAGATTTCTCAACAACCTCACATTGCAAAGTGAGTTGTTCAAAGTCTCTTAGGTAGGACTCTAAAGGTCTTTGGTCTTGCTTTAGGTGAGTAAGCTTAATGAACATGTCTTGAGTGTAGTCCCTAGAGACAAACTTAGCTCTCATTTTCTTTTTCAGTTTGAGCCATGACTTTACAGGTTCTTTCCCTTCTCTAACCCTCAAGGTTTTCATGTTTTCATACCACAGTGAGGCATAGCCTTTTAGTTTCATGATAGCAACCTTAAAAGCCTTTCTATCAGTGTATCCTTTAAACTCAAAGACTCTTTCTACAGACCTTAGCCAATCTAAGAAATCATCAGGGTTCAAGCTACCTAGAAAGTCAGGAATCTCTACCTTGATATCTTTGTCTTGGTGTCTGAGAAGATTGTGATCTGAGCCATCTGAATCTGACATTTCAAACTGATCTACAGGTTGTCTCCTCCTTACTCCACCTTGTGGGAAAGGTGCTCCTCTTCCTCGACCTCTGCCTCCCCTTGTATCATTGTTCTGTTGGCCCTCAAGGAGTTCATTGACAGATCTAGAGACCTCCATTACAGTTCTGACAAGATCTTGAACTGTGTTTTCAATACCTGTGATTCTCTCTTCACTCATGGTTGTATTTTGTGTTTTTAATGTAGTTAGGTAGATGAACTCACAAACCAAAGCTCTGATAACCAATTTGCACTGAAACTATTCAGAAAGACAACTAAACAATGACAAATTGATTAAGATTCAAGACACTTGCAAATACTCTGTTTCTGTTTGAATTGATTGTTAAAGAACAAGGATAGGACCTTAACCAAAGCACAAAGCCAATGATTGAGGGTTGAACTTTGATCCCAGCACACAGCTAAGGACCCAAGCTCACTTCCAAGCACAAAGCAAAGGAAGTTGTCTCAAGCACACAGCCAAGAGATGCAACAGAAACAAGGTTTCAGTTTTATGTTTTACTTCAAATCTGTTTTCATTTCATTAGGTAAAGGCCTTATATAGGCAACAAGGATACAACTCAGACGTTATTAGATATCTAGGGCCACAAAGGCTTACAACATGAAACAGAAATAACAGCTACATTGTTCAGCATAAAGCAATAAAGTAGAAAAGTAGTTCTAATAGGACAATCTGCCTTAATGGGTTTGTTGGGGTTGAAACTGGTGGAGGGGTGGACTTCTGAGCTTGATTCTTGAGCTCAACTGAAGTGGGATGGATGCCAAAGGTCTTCTAAAAGGCCCTCGAGTTTGTTTGATCATAAAAGGAAAGTTTGATAGTGACATGTTAACTACTGCAAAAAGGCTGAAATCTGGACAGTCTGAAGTTGTCCCTAAGCTAACTTTTTGTGTGTTTGTTTCTGGGGGGGGAAGTCCTGGGGAAAGTTGTAGAGGACCTTCCCAAGACATAGGTTTGAGTGTTGGTTAGGCTTGTTTGATTGTGTGGGGCCCCATGGACCTTGTTTAGAAAGGCTGTGATAGGCTGTTTTTGGCTGGGGGCTGTTTTTGTTGTGTTGGGTTTGTTGGGCTGTTGGCTGAGCTTTGGTGTGGCCTAGTCTTGGGAAGTGGATGGCTAGGCTTTGTTCTGGTTGTGGTGGTGTTGTCTTAGCAGGCTTGAAGTGGTTGTGGCTTGGACTGAATAGAACATTGTCATAGCTGGTCATGGTGTTGTCTGAATGTAGGTTGTTGTTTTGATGTTGAGTTTTGTCTTGAGTTTGTGTCTTGTCTTGAGCTCGTGTCATGGCTCGTGTCTTGGCTTGGTCACATACTCCCGTTGCATATCCCCCAGTGGGAAGTAAAAGGAGTTTTAGAAGGATGCCACTCATCTGCTTATGGTGGTCATCATGGTCCATCGAAGACCGTAGCCCAAGTCTTACGATCCGGGTTTTTCTGGTCCTTGATGTTTAAAGATTCAAGAGACTTTGTTATGGCTTGTGATGCTTGTCAACGAATGGGTCAAATATCCAAAAGACATGAAATGCCTCAAAACGGCATATTAGAAGTCGAGATATTCGATGTTTGGGGTATTGACTATCAAAGACCATTCCCTTATTCAAATGGAAATCGTTACATTTTAGTCACTGTCGACTATGTTTCAAAGTGGGTAGAAGCAATTGCCACCCCCACTAATGATACTAGAGCTGTGATACGACTGTTTAAGAAGATCATCTTTCCGCGTTTTGGTGTATCCAGAGCCGTGATAAGTTATCGAGGAACTCATTTTGGAGAAAAACAGTTAGACACTCTGCTTGCCAAGTATGGTGTGTATCACAGACGAGGTTTAGCTTACCACCCTCAGACCAGCGGTCAAGTAGAAATCTTGAACAGAGAGCTAAAAACAATTCTTCAAAAAGTAGTCTCAAGATCTAGAACCGATTGGAGTAATAAGCTCGATGACACCTTATGGGCTTATCGCACAACTTTCAAAACCCCGATTGGAACATCTCGCTATCGTTTAGTTTATGGAAAGGCCTGTCATCTCCCTGTCGAGTTAGAGTACAAAGCTCACTGGGCTATCAAAGAACTCAACTTAGACACTAAGCTTAGCGCTGATAGACGACTTTTGCAAGTGAATGAGTTAGAAGAGTTTCGTTTGCAAGCTTACGAGAATTCTAGGATTTACAAAGAGAAAACGAAGCGTTGGCACGACAAGAGGATAATCAGAAAAGAATTCAATGTCGGTGACCAAGTACTTCTCTTCAACTCCCGTTTGAAAATTTTTCCGGGAAAACTTAGATCAAGATGGTCTGGACCATTCACTGTCACATATGTGAGCAAATGCGGTTATGTGGAAATAATGGCTAGTAATGGTGAATAATTCAAGGTCAATGGACACAGATTGAAACTCTACTATAGCAATTCCATGATAGGATGCTTAGATATTGTCTATATAGAGCGTCAATCCCCAACCAGATGATTTAATAGAAAAATTCGTCGAGCGGGACGTTAAACCAGTGCTTCTCGGGAGGCAACCCGTGTTTCCTTTCTTTTTGCATTTTATTTTTGCTTTCCCTTTTTCGTTGTTTTGTTAGATTTACTTTGCAGCTGGAAGAGTGTTTGAAGAATCTAAAAAGACCTTCCTTGTCAAGTCCAAAAGACTAGCTTGGGGGAGTCCGCGCTGACTAGTAAGCTTCACTCTTCTTTCATCTTTTTCCATTTTTACCTTTCTTCCCATTGAGCATCTCGTTGCATGTTTTGTCTTTGTGCTCACATTGAGGACAATGTGATGTTTAGCTTGGGGGAGGGATTGCATTTTCCCATTTTGCATTTTACTTGTTTATATTTTTCAAATTTTTGAATAAGAGAAAAATTAAAAAATTTGAACATAATTGAATGTTTTTCATGCTTTGCTTGCTTGTTTACTATGCTATCATGTTACATTTCCCAAACTTAGAGCTTTCAAAAGATAATGATTCAATATTCATTGAATTGTGCATACATGGGGAAGTCTTGTACACAGTAGGCATGGAATGAATCTATAGATGAGTACGCTTGATCTTGACAGTTGGCAAGTTACATATATTGTAAGGTGGTACCTCCTTAGATTGGTACATCTATACCCAGTCGCATTTAGGCGTGTGTAGTTCTCCTTGTGATGTGTGTCATGTCAAAACGCATAAGTATGGTTCTCATTTCATTCCTATAAGCATTGCATTCATGATTCACTAAGATTTGAAGCCTCTTTCACTCTAAATTACCCCTCGAAATTAGCCCCTTCATACAAATGTTTCACAAAACAATAGCTACACATAAAAAAACTGCCTACCTTTTGAGCTAGTAGCTAGACTATGGTGTATGGGTGCTCTTTTGAGAAGATTTGTTCTTTCATGTCAAAGTGAATTTGGGAGAACGACAATGTTCAAGAAGTGATGTTATGTTCAGAAAAAAAAATGGAATAGAAAGAGAAATTGAAAAAAATATCAAAAAAGAAAGAAAAAAGAAATAAAAGAAGAAGTTGTGAGTATCTCCTCAAAATGTCAATTCAATAGTTAGAAGGAGTTCGCTCTTGTGTTTCGTGTGTAATAAGCCATTTGTTCCTTTTGGCTTCGTTATTCGTCTTTTGGGAATTAATCGAAAGTTTGGATTGAGTATTCATTTATCATTGGTCAGTTGCTAGCTCATTCTAACATTCACATGACCATAACTGTTTGTCCACCTTTCACCCATTTCCCAAAGCCTTCTTCGTTTTTTTCGGGGTCTTTTCTATGTGCATTGTGATCTTTGACTTGTGTTTTAAATTGTTTACCATATTAGATTGCGGACACATTTTCATAAGTCGTAGATAGGTGAGTGTCTCAAAAACATTTACACATAAATAAATCACCTTTTACATACATGAGTGTTCGAGTGTGCCGTGAGAGTCCATTTGTCAAAAGATCATGCAAGAGCCGAAATTCTGAAGTGAAATTCTTTGTCCTACGCCGTTATGTAAATCTCAGCCATGTTTATGTATCATTCTTGCCCACGTTGTTTTTGGGTTATGATTCATTATGTTTCCAAAGTTTTACGTTGAGATTTGTTTCTTGATGGTGTAGTAGCCAATGCTTGCAACCCTTGTCCTGGTATTGTTTGCTATGTTTGCTTGAGGACAAGCAAAGGTTTAGCTTGGGGGAGTTTGATAAGTGAATATTTGTATGATTTTAATCCCCATTTTAGCTCGGTTTTGTATGTCATTTGTGCTTTGTTAAGCCATTATATGAGCTAATATCGTCTTCTAGGCGAATTCCTATGTTCTAACCTGTTTTGTAGGGAAAGTGACGTTTCTACGCCCTTTTTCTATATTCCCGAGCATTTGCCTAGAACCCGACGATTTGAAGAAGCAAGCTTGACCATGTCGAAGGCATTTCAAGAAGGTTCACTGATTTAAAAGAGAGAAGAAGTAAAGACAGTTTTGCAGTTGTCAGAAGATCGATCAGTTAGGCGAAGAATTCATCGCTTTACATCAAACTTAATCATAAAACCCGACTCAAGAGGTCAAGGGGGATAATGAAAGTCAAGTCATATGCAAGGGGAGATGAAACGAGCGTCAAAGCATCTAGAATACAACTTACCCGATCGGGTAAGTGGTGTACCCGATCCAGGATCTCTGCTGATCCGAGCTTTTGCTTCGACTTCCTCCTTTTTGTCCTATGTGATCAATGCATGACCCCTTCCCCATGAAACCCTAATGCTATATAAAGGATGCCTCAGCCACTCTTCAAAACACATCCTCTTCATACTTCTCTTCTCTTCTTACATTTCTCTTTAGGTTAGAAAACCCTAGATTAGGAGGAGGGAGAACTAGCCTCTCTTTTCTCATTTCCTTCTTATTTTTCATCTTTAGTTCTTAGTTTATTTCTGTCTTTTCTACAACAAAACCTTAGCTTAGATCAATAAGAATTTCATTTTTGTAATCTACTTTATTTGGTACTAGTATTGTAATTCGTGGATCGACTATTCTATGCAAGGGATTTCTATTATTGTCATTATCGTCATTGATCATCATCTAGGTATTCCTATTTTATCTTTTGTTTAATGTCTTTATGTTTTCTATTTGATTGTTATTTTCCATTCATGTTATCTTAGATTCATTTTAGTATCGTTTTAATCGCCATTTCATTTCATTAGATTGACAATTTAGCGTCGTTATTATCGCCATTTAAAGAGTCCTAAAATATTGTCAAAATCAAATAAACATGTCTATCCTAGTTATCATTATTAACAACATCTTAGATTTGAAAAATTATCATGAGTGAGTAGTCACCTTTCTAGGGTGTAGGGTAGCCATGTTAGATTGATTAAAAAAATGATAATTGGATAAATGAAATTGTGTTTTTAAAACATTGTGTCTATGCATGTTTGGACTGTAACGATAGTTAACTGTAGAGTCTATTGATCGAATACGAAAGAGGGGGGGGGGGGGGTGAATTGAGTATTAAAAACTAGCCCCACTTTTTCGGTTTATATGATATGTAATTAATTATTTGATCTTATGATTTAAAATCAACTAATTAATTAATCAAAGTAAGCGCGAATAACGAAATAATGAAAAGTAAAGAGATAAGAGAGAGGCACACGATTTTTGAAGTGGTTCAGTTTCACACGTTGAAACCTACGTCCACTATTCTCGATT
>JAIUZE010046523.1:0-78479 GCA_022085475.1 Heliosperma pusillum
GTTATTTTATCGTGTTTTGTAATATTTAACAAGTGGGAAATTTTATAAGTAAAATATTTAATTAAAAGGTTTTCAATATATTATTATTTCTCACCCGTTAGAAATTATAATACGTGATTGTAGTTTAATTTTATATCATTTAAGTCAAGCGGGTTTTTATATGAATTAATAATTCACATGTTAGAAATAGAATGAAATAGCATGAAATGAATGTGATATTCTTATGTTCAAGCCTCGATGGCTAAGACTCTGTTTCTAGCCGGTTTGTCCAAACGGGTTTGGTCAAACTAAGATCTAGTCAGCCCCGTTTTGACTGATGACCCGTCGCGGGACTCGGGTCGGGGATTTGTCTTCAAGTAAGGTTTTATTTAATTAATGAATTAGCCCTAGTAGATATGAGGCGATATGATATTTGAATATGATTTATATGCAATTAGTCACATGATAGGATGTTTTTCCCGTGACTGTTTGATTATATGGTTGGTGTCGTGTTGACTAAGTACCCATAGAGAATTATGAGTATATGGCGTCTGGACCATTCTAATTCTAAATGAGTAGCTTGGACCATGACATCGATAGGCCGTACTATCTTTAACGAGTATATATTTCATGGTTAATAGCTTTTGTGTCACGGCCTGGGGGGTTTATCTCCAAGTCGGGGCATGGCTGCCTAAGAGTTCCACTTTGGGAATGGAGCCAGCTTACGTACTAGCCAACTCTGTCTAGGGGGTCGCCTAGTAGAGATTCTTGTGTACTGTTTTGTCATGAGACGGGGAATGGAATAGCTGTTGTCGCTAGGTCTGATCAGTCTAGGACTAGGATGTTTTCTTACCTTGTGGTATAGCCTCGAGTTACAGAAGTCGACTATCGGCCGTGCTAAGAACTTATGCCTGTTTCTAGAAGTATCAGTCTTTCATGTTTGATGATTCTATGAGTCTTAGAAGGTGAGATGCAAGCCGGCTAAGGTTGATAGAGTTTGGATTAACGGTTGTTAACTGATTCACATGTTGGTTTGTATGATTAGGGTTTGAGTGTATCAAGGCCATGTTTTAAATGTAACCGCTGAGCCAGCATACCAGCTTCCCTACCTCGTATTATAGTTTATTATCAGATTCACATGATAGCTTTCAAATGATAGGTTATTTGTTAGTTAATTGTATTCATAACATGAAAAGCATATCGTATATGTTAAAGTGTTGTATTTTCCATATACATCTCTTTTATGTTATTCATGTTTTATTAAACTTGACATTCGTGGCTGGGAGAACTCGGAGTTACTCCCCACTGACTGTGGCTTCCGTGTTTATATTTAATGCGGTTGGCAGGTTTGTGATGCATACTTGGGTACATTGACGAGCTAGCATACCAGCTCGTCATGAAAAGCATTAAACTCGACATTTCGTGGCTGGGAGAACATGAAAAGCATATTTGTTTCATAACATGAAAAGCATATTTGTTTTTCATATAAAGGTTTGTGATGCATATTTGTTTCATAACATGAAAAGCATATCATATATGTTAAAGTTTTGTATTTCCCATATATATTGCTTTTATGTTGTTCATGTTTAATTAAACTCGACATTTCGTGGCTGGGAGAACTCGGAGTTACTCCCCACTGACTGTGGCTTCCGTGTTTATATTTAATGCGGTCGAACAGGTGGTGATGCATATTTGGGGTACATTGACGAGCTAACGAGCGAAGTATTTACCTTGGACCTATATTCGGTTCTTAGGATTGTATATTATTATACACTCTTTTATTTCCGTATTTATACGGGGGATATGTCTCCCGTTTTGGATATTTCTTTTGTATAATATTATTTCCTTTTGTTATGAACCTTTTTATTTAAGACACCTTTGTTATGTACTCTCATCTTTTATTTAGTTAAATTATTTTTTTCTTTCCGCAAATTTGAGGGTGTCACAATTAATTACAAAAAGATACAAATAAAATTCCTATTATAAATTTGATCTAAAAATGAAATTAAATTATTACAGACGGCGATACGAGATCGCAAATAAAATTGCAACCGAATCGGTATTCCCTTACATTATGGGTAATACCGATTAAAATAATCTAGGCCATACTAGGTACAACTTGCATTAAAAATTAAAAAATGACATTCATTCATTCAACAATAACAACATAAATAAAATGCTGTAAAAATCATGCCAAAATCGCCCTTGATACTTATCATGCTCATTCTAGCTCGGTTTTATGGATTTTATCGATCTTTAACCATTAAAAATCAATAATCAACACTTAAATCGTGTTTAAGCTCAAACTAATTATCTAAACTGATTTAGAACTTAAACTTAGTCCCCACTAACTTTGTTTGTATTTAATTAGTTTGAATTGATCGTATTTGCTAAATATAGAGGTTTAATCATACAATTTATGAAATAAACCCAAAATATAATATAAAAGTCATAAAAATTTGAAACTAAAAATTTGTACATTCTGGAACATTTCTAGGAACTCTAAAAACAAGAAAAATTTGCCCAAAAATTTTGAATAAATTTTATGAACAAATAACTTAATGTTCAACGGTTTTATCAAATAAAAACCATTAAATATAGTAAAATAGTGAAACAAATTATAAAATTTCACCAAGATGATATAAATCAGATTATAAAATGTACAAAAAAATTTCAAAATCAGAAAATGACGTTTCAATTTTATGATCATAATAATCTCACTTTATTGACTTTTATCTTATAAACATCAATCATCATGAAAAACTTACTTACAAGTCACGAAATTTTACATACAGTATTTACAACATGCATGTGAGATCATATCAAAATTTCATGGCCAGAATCAACATGCAACTATTTTTAGTTAACTTTTAACATAAAATATGCATATTAACATGATTTAAAGGCCATAAATCAAAATAAATAGCAAATTAATCCATAAAATCACCAAATTTGACCACAACCATTTTGAGGTCAGTAGGTATGCATGCAAATCAAAAATTTCGTGCAAACCAATTTTTAACACAAATTTTCAATTTTACCCAAGTTATCGTATAACTCGATTTTAATGCTTAAAATCGACATGCATGTAACAATTGAGCTCTGATACCACATGAAAGTCCTAGACCTTTAATTAGACTCCTCTAATTATTCATTAAATTACATTAAGTTAATGATTTAGGATCTAGTTATCATACATGCAAATATAAAAGCATAAAAGAAAAGATAAGACCAAAACATCCTTACATTGGGATTTTTCGGTTCAATATGGGCACAATAAGAACTCCTTCTTATTGTTCTTGAGCATGAAATTAAGTGGATGATCCTCCAAAAATAACCTCCAAAGTAGAAGGTCTCCTTCTTGTTGCACCCAAGATTAAACCCAAATAATCTTACCTTATTATTAACTAGATAATAAGTAAGATAAATACTACTAATATTATTCTATTACTACACTAGTAATATGTAGAGAATATTAGTATATATGAGAGTTTAGAGAGAAGTTGGAGGTTTTAGAAAGAAGAAGAAAATAAGCATAATGAAGTGATGCAAAATTGAACAACAATTGTTCAATGTTAAGGCCATATGGCCGGTCACTATGAGCAATATATGGCTCTTATTTTTCTTATTTTACTCACATGCAAAAGACTTTGAGTGTTGGTAGTAATTGTAATGATAGTTGTGTCATAACAAGTCATTATCATGTGATGGAGTGTGGTAGTAGTAGAGAATAAACATTGTTGTTTTCTACTAGCTTAAAACCGGTCCACATGAGTCCAATATGGACCATTTTGATTTTTGATATTTGTCCCACAAATACTTATTAATCATATGCTTAATTATCTTGCATAATTAAGTGTTAATTTGATCATATAACAATTATATGACTCAAATTTATAAACAATATGTACTTAACTTTTAAGTGATATTTTACCATTATATCAATATATAATGGGTCCCACAATGCCCAGTTAATTTATTTTACAACTCCTTGTAAATATAATTAACTAATTACCTCTACCTCAAAATATATGCATAACCTCAACTAATTTAATAAATTAACAATTAATCATTAAATCAAATCTTATTTAATCGTATTAAAATAAGACGTAAAATTTATTCAGTCAGTTATCGTATAATTGACTAATAAACTTAAGTAGAATGAGTTCCTAACTCAATTTCCAATAAATAACTCTCGTAACTTAACGTACTTATCAAATATATGTAATGAACTAATTAAACTGTATCGTATACAAATAATTAGTATTCTATTTGTAACAACCCGAAAAGTACCCAATTTTTCTAGTAAAATATCTTACGAATACTTTTCAGCAAAACTTGAGTTTTAAAATAGAATTTATTGTTTCGAGTAGTATTTTGAAATTCCGAGTTCGTATTTGGAATTTTTGAGAGATTCCATGAGAATCCCGTTTTTAAGTCAACTTTGACTTTCGTTGACTTTTTCCGACTCGCCTTGTTAGTTTGAAGACCGAAATTTTATTTAAAAAAAGAATATTTTTAATTTATTTTTATTAAGATTTATTTAGATTTATCATAATTTAATATAATTATTTTGAATTTATTCGGAATTTAAAGAATAACTTTTACGGTTTAATCCCGAACATCATTTAACTATTCCCGAGTCATCGTACATCCCGAAACAAACCCGAAACCCGACTTTGGCATGAGTCACACGCCCATGTCATCTTTTTCCACTCACAATTAGATCTTTTGATTGTTTCGATTAAACTAATACAAATATCTAAGATATTTGTTACTTTATCGATCCGTCAACGGAAAATACGCAAATCGTTTTCAAAACAGACCCGACTATCACCATTTCACACGGCACTCTCACCCTCTCTTAGGCCTTGATATTTTCATTTCTTTTGATTACAATAACATAATCTCTTGATAATTGATTTAATTAACTTAATATTTAATCAATTACCGTAATATATTTATTTAAACCGAGTCAATTCCGTAACAACAATTTCAAAACCCGACTCATTATTTTCTCTATAAACACACGGCCCAATCCCACCATTACTCACTAACAACTTTTCAATCAATCAAATTAAGATCTAATTAATCGTTCTTCATCGTTCTTCATTCGTTCTTCGTCGTTCTTCATTTGTTCTTCGTCGTTCTTGAGCAAAATCATCATAAACCTTCATTTCTTAATTAAATCCGTCCTAACTTATATTTCTAGAATCTCCTCTTCGCTCTCCATCTTCAAGTACGGTTTAATTTCAAATCCGACAAAATCGTTTTCAACATTTAATTATGGAAAAATCAAGTTTAAGTTCTAATAATGTTTTTCTTGTCATTTCTTATAGGGGAAGATTTTGAAGACGAGTTTGGTGACTCATATATTTTGGGTGAAGATTAGTAGACGGGTTTATACTTCTTATTTTTTTGGTGCTAATTGGTTTTGCTAGCTAAGGTAACGATTCCGAGTTACTCGACGATTTAATGTTACATAGCTTTTGTTTCTTTTGTTTTTGGTTGATCTTTCGTTTTTGTTCATGTTATTATGATTTATGGATTTTTACTAGTAACATGATAAGTGGTTATGATTTTCATGTTGTATGGTATTTTTAATATGTTAGTGTTCTTGTCATATTTTTATGATTTGTTCAAAATCATGATTTTTGTATGGATGGTTGTTAAAATGGTTGTTTGATAATTAAAACATGTTGGAATTATTTTGGTGTTGTTTGTTGTTGAAACCGTGTAAGGGGCCGTGTAAACCAGCCCAAACCAGGCCGGTTCAGGCCGGTTCAGGCCGGTTCAGGCCCGGTCCAGGCCGGTCTGGGTTGGTCCATGGTGGGTCCGTGAGTTGGCTTGGGAGTTGTGTCGATGTCTGATTGTTTTGTTGTTGTTTTGACGGGTTTTAAATATGTTAAACATGCGGGAAAATATTAAGAAACGGTGTTAGAAATTTTAATCAAAACAGCCCAAACCAGGCCCGTGGGCCCAGTCCAGACCCATGTTAAGTCCGGCCCAAATCAGGCCGTGGGTCCCTTCCTTGGTCTTGTGACGGTTTTTGAGTTATTGCCATTTTATCGTACAAGTGGGAAATGTTAATAAATAAAATCTTTAATTAAAAAGGTTTTTCATAAAATTATTATTTCTCACATGTTAGAAATTATAATACGAGATTATAGTTAATTTGATATCCTTTAAGTCAAACGGGTTTTAGTAAGATTAAATAATTCACATGTGAGAAGTTTTAATAAAATAACATGTAATGAATATGATGATTTTTATGATCAAGTCTATGTGGTAAAGACTCTGTTTCTAGCCGGTTTGACCAAACGGGTTTGGTCAAACTAAGATCTAGTCAGCCCCGTTTTGACTGATGACCCGTCGCGGGACTCGGGTCGTGGATTTGTCTTCAAGTAAGGTTGTATTTAATTAATGAATTAGCCTTAGTAGATATGAGGCGATATGATATTTGAATATGATTTATATGCAATTAGTCACATGATAGGATGTTTTTCCTGTGACTGTTTAATTATATGGTTGGTGTCGTGTTGACTAAGTACCCATAGAGAATTATGAGTATATGGCGTCTTGACCATTCTAATTCTAAATGAGTATCTTGGACCATGACATTGATAGGCCGTACTATCTTTAACGAGCATACGGAGTTTACCGCTTGATAGCTTTTGTGTCACGGCCTGGGGGGTTTATCTCCAAGTCGGGGCATGGCTGCCTAATTCCACTTTGGGAATGGAGCCAGCTTAAGTACTAGCCAACTCTGTCTAGGGGGTCGCCTAGTAGAGATTCTTGTGTACTTTTGGTCATGGGACGGGGAATGGAATAGCTGTTTTCGCTAGGTCTGATCAGTCTAGGACTAGGATGTTTTCCTACCTTGTGGTATAGCCTCGAGTTACAGAAGTCGACTATTGACTGTTCTAAGAACTTATGCCTGTTTCTAGAAGTATTGGTCTTTCATGTTTGTATGATTCTATAAGTTTAGAAGGTGAGATGCAAGCCGGCTAGGATTGATAGAGTTTGGATTAACGGTTGTTAACTGATTCACATGATTACGTGTTGATTAGGGTTTGAGTGTATCACGGCCATGTTTCTGAGAGGAACCTCTGAGCTAGCATACCAGCTTCCCTACCTCGAGTTATAGTTTATTATCGGTTTCACATGATAGCTTTCACATGCTAGGTTATTTGTTAGTTATCTGTTTCATAACATGAAAAGAATATCATATATGTTTAAGTTTTGTATTTTCCATATACATTGCTTTTATGTTATTCATGTTTCATTAAACTCGACATTTCGTGGCTGGGAGAACTCGGAGTTACTCCCCACTGACTGTGGCTTCCGTGTTTATATTTAATGCGGTCGAACAGGTGGTGTTGCATATTTGGGGTACATGGACGAGCTAGCGAGAGAAGTATTTACCTTGGACCTATATTCGGTTCATAGTTTGTATATTATTGTACACACTTTTATTTCCGTATTTATACGGGAGATATGTCTACCGTCTTGTAGATTTCTTTTGTATAATAGTATTTCCGTTTTGTAATGACCTTTTTTATGTTATGACACCTTCGTTATGTATCATTATATTTCGTTTATGTATTTAAATAATTTTTTTCTTTCCGCAAATTTGAGGGTGTCACAGTTGGTATCAGAGCATTTTTGCTCACGACGCACGTTTGTGTACCCTTGTATAAATAACTTGACCTTAATAAAATAATAAACTTGTGAGATAGAATGGTAGGATGGGTAGATTAGGATTTCTGTTGTAGTCTATTTGTTTATGCTAATTGTTAGGAGGAACTTAATTTGTTTTGTTTCTTATGAAGATGGTTGGACCTCGTGTAGAAGAGATCTGTGTTACCTAGAAGGAGTATCCTCTACCGAAGATTTGAAGATTTACAAGCCTAATTGAAGTTAATTCCTTCTTCATCTAGAATTCTCTCGTCCTTATTGGATTATACTCTCTTCCTTCTATCTAAGAGCTTCTTTCTCTTCCAACCTATTTGCCTCTTGGAAATTACTCTAGATAGTTCCTCCATATTTCCATTGGTATCCTTACCTCCCTCTTGTAACATTTTTATGGATGTCATAACCATCGGTTTGTGGTATATTATACTTAGTCGGAAGATCTGTGAATCTTGTGGAATATTAGTATTTGTTAGAATGAACTTGTGATTTGAGGAAAATGGTATAGATTTAATTTCACCCTATGGTGGTGAGAGTTGGTATCCTTGAGGAAGGTGTGGTAAGGTATGTTTAATGATTTTAATGCTTGACGCTTGTCATGACTTGTGTGTAAATAGTTCATGATATTCGAAGGTGTAAAGTCGAATGAGTTGGCTATTACTTCTTAAATCATTAGTAATTTAGTCTTTTGGACACTTAGAATTTAGTATTGGTTGGAAGACCATGCTTATGATATGTCTATTTTGGAGTAAATAAGAAGTTTCGAATATGGTACCTAACCACCCTATTAAGCTAGTTCCGTGTTTAGATGATTATAAGGATTTGAGGATAAACTTAGGAGGAAAGTTTCTTAGTGGTTTTAGACTATGAAAACTTGAAGTTGCAATATCATTTCTTTTGAGGATCGAATCAAGCATAATGGTGGTTAGTTGTTGGGGTTAAGGATTTTAGTGGTTCTTTAAAGGTTACTTGGAAAAATTTGTTGTCGTTAAATGTTGGACCCTAACAGGAATAAATACTTTGTGGAATTAGGAGTTGATGACACAACTTGAAGAATATCGACATAAGCGAAAACCGATGTATTAAGAGTTTGGAGGAGATAAATAAATTGATTACGGTCGCATTGCCCTATGTTTGGCAAAAGTAAGTGAATCGAGATTTGGGTGACTAATCTCTTTGAGGTTTCGGGATTCAACTTTTGAGGATGAGAGGGTTCATTGTAAATAATTTGGGGTAAGGAAATTTTGGAATAAACTGGATTTAAAAGGATTTCATAGTAAGTCCGTTACTTTGAGGTTGTTAGCAGTCTTGTTTCCTTAATTATAAATATTTTGATGGTGATTTCCAATAATAGTTTCGATGAACCTTAGAAGATTCTAATTGAATTTGGATAATTGGGAGTTGTTACTCGATGAGTCATGCTTAGGAAATATTTGGTAGGAATCCGATGATGGAAAATGTTGAGGATTTAGTGCACTCTCTTGAGGACTAGATTGTGTTGCCAGTTCGTAGTAAAGAGTTTCGATCGGAATGGGAGGGAATTGTATAGATGGGGAAGATAGTTGGTGGTAAAATTTCCTCTTTCTTCTTTCGTTCTATTCGATTTATTCTTTCGAATATTCCGTTCCTTCTATCGATTATCATTTCTCTTAGGTAGATTACTAAAAGCCTTAGTTAGAAATTTTAGGCATAGATAATTGAGTTATTACCTTTACTATAAAAGTTTTGAACTAAAAGCCTTTGGAAATGTTATATGATTTCAAGTATTTTACCGTCAAGGAGTGTTGAGACTTGTTATTGGAGACGTTCGATAACTAGTTTTCTCATTTATTGATGCGAAAATGTATCTTTTAAGTCTTTGATTTGGACGACGAGGTTTTTGACCGCGGACGAGAACCTTTCGTTCCATTGATAAGATCCTATAAATATATTACAAGTATATGTTTAACAGTTTTGAAATAGACCTACATATATGTTACGTTCTTTCTCCTAAGTTTCGAGGACGAAACTTTTTAAAAGGAGGGGTGATTGTAACAACCCGAAAAATACCCTATTTTTCTAGTAAAAATATTTAATAACACTTTTCAGTAGAACTTAAGTTTTTAAAATAGGAATTTTTGTTCCGAGTCTTATTTTGAAATTCCGCGTTCGTATTTGGAATTTCTGAGAGATTTCATGAAAAGACCGTTTTTAGTCATCTTTGACTTTCTTGACTTTTAAGTCGTCTTTGACTTTTCCTTGACTTTTTAAAGTCGTCATTGACTTTTTCTTGACTTTTAAGTCGTCCTAAACTTTTCTTGACTTTTAAGTCATCTTCGACTTTTCTCGACTTTTCAGTCAACTTTGACTTCCGTTGACTTTTTCCGACTCGTCTCATAAGTATGAAGACCGAAATTTTATTTAAAAAATAATATTTTTGATTTATTTTTATTTAGATTTATTAAGATTTATCATAATTTAATATAATTATTTTGAATTTATTCGGAATTTAAAGAATAACTTGACGGTTTTAACCGAACGTCATTTAACTATTCCCGACTCATCGTAATGCGCGCAACAAAATCGAAACTCGACTTTGGCATGAGTCACACGCGCGTGTCATCGCTTTCCACTCACCATTAGATATTTTATTTATTTTGATTAAAATAATCAAAATATCTAGATATTTATTTACTTTATCGATCCGTCAACGAAGATTACGCAAATCGAGCAAAAACAGACCGAATCCTCACCATACCACACGGCCCAAAAAGTCCTCTAATAGCCTTGATATTTTCATTTCTTTTTGATACAATAATCATAATATCTAGATATTTGGTATAATTAACTTTATCGTTAATTATATTTAATCGTTTACCGTAAAACGCGAGTCAATTACGTAACAACAATTTCAAAACTCGACATCCCTTATTGGCCTATATTTACACGGCTCCACCATCACTCCACTACTCACTAATAACTTTTCATCTTTCAATAAATCAAATAAAGATCAAAACATCACTTTATTTAATCGTTCTTCGTGTTCTTCATCGTTCATCAATCGTTCTTCATCGTTCTTGAGCAAAACCTTCATAAAATCTTCGTTTCTTAATTAAATCCATCCTAATTTATATTTCTAGACTCTCCTCTTCGCTCTCCATCTTCACGTATGTTTTATTTTCAATTCCGTCAAGATCATTTTCAACACTTTAATTATGGAAATTTATATTTAAGTTCTAATAATGTTTTCCTTGTTATTTCTTATAGGGGAAGACTTTGAAGACGAGTTTGGAGACTCGTATATATTGGGTGAAGATTAGTAGAAGGGTTTTCTTATTTATATACTTCTTATATTTTGGTGCTAAGTGATTTTGGCTAGCTAAGGTAACAATTCCGTTTTACTCGACGAATTAATGTCACATAGGTTTTAGTTTTGGTTCATATTATGGTATTTATGATTTTAGTTAGTAACATAGCTTTAGTTGTGTTTCTTTTAATTTTGGTTCATCTTTGTTTTTGGTTCATATTTTTATGATTTAGGGATTTTAGTAGTAATATGAAAAGTAGGATGAATTTTGATGATTTTTACTAAGTTATGATTTTTATGTTGTTTTTATCATGTTGATGAATTTTGATGATTTTTACTAAGTTATGATTTTTATGTTGTTTTTATCATGTTGATGAATTTTGATGATTTTTACTAAGTTATGATTTTTATGTTGTTTTTATCATGTTGATGAATTTTGATGATTTTTACTAAGTTATGATTTTTATGTTGTTTTTATCATGTTGATGAATTTTGATGATTTTTACTAAGTTATGATTTTTATGTTGTTTTTATCATGTTGATGAAGTTTGATGATTTTTATTGAGTTATGATTTTTATTGTTGTGTAGGAAATTTTAATGGGTTTAGTGTTCTTGAGGAATTTGAATGAATGATGTTTAATCATGATTTAGTATGAATGATTGTTAAAATGGTTGTTTGATGATTAAAACATGTTAGAAATTAATTGGTGTTGGTTTGTTGGTGAACCGTGGGGAAGGGGCTGAACCGGACCAACCAGACCGGTCCAGGCCGGTTCAGACCCGGTCTGGGTTGGTCCGTGGTGGGTCCGGGTTTTGGTCTTTGGGTTGTGTCGATGTTTGATTGTTTAATTGTTGTTTTGACGGGTTTTAATTATGTTAAAGCATGCGGGAAATATTAGGAAACGGTTTTTAGTAAAATCGAATCAAAGGCCAAAACAGCCCAATTCTGTCCGTGAGGCCCAAAACAGGCCCATGTGGGTCCGGCCCAATTCAGCCCGTGGGTCCCACCTTGGGACTCGTGTCGGTTTTTGAGTTATCGTCATTTTTATCGCGTTTTGTAATTATTAGCAAGCGAGAAATATTAATAAGTAAAATATTTAATTAAAAAGGTTTTTTTTTCATTAAATTATTATTTCTCACATGTTAGAAATTATAAGACGAGACCGTAGTTTAATTTAATCTTCTTTTAGTCAAACGGGTTTTTGGGTATAATATGATAATTCACATGTTAGAAGTAGTAATAAAATAACATGTAATGAATATGTTGATTTTATGTCTATGTGATAAAGACTCTGCTTCTAGCCGGTTTGATCCAACGGGTTTGGTCAAACTAAGATCTAGTCAGCCCCGATTTGACTGATGACCCGTCGCGGGACTCGGGTCGGGGATTTGTCTTCAAGTAAGGTTGTATTTAATTATGAATTAGCCTTAGTAGATATGAGGCGATATGATATTTGATTATTATTGATATGCAAATAGTCACATGATAGGATGTTTTCCCGTGACTGTTTTATTTTATGGTTGGTGTCGTGTTGACTAAGTACCCATAGAGAATTATGAGAATATGGCGTCTTGACCATTCTAATTCTAAATGAGTAGCTTGGACCACGACATTGATAGGCCCGTACTATCTTTAACGAGCATACGGAGTTTGCCGCTTGATAGCTTTTGTGTCTCGGCTTGGTGGGTTTATATCCAAGTCGGGGCATGGTTGCCTAATCCGTTTTGGGGTTGGAACCAGCTTAAGTACTAGCCATCTCTGCTTAGGGGGTCGCCTAGTAGAGTTTCTCATAGACGGTTATGTCATGGGACGGGGAACGGAATAGCTGTTGTCGCTAGGTCTGATCAGTCTAGGACTAGGATATGTTTTCCTACCTTGTGGTATAGCCTCGAGTTACAGAAGTCTTCTATCGATGGTCCTAAGAACTTATGCCTGTTTGTAGAGGTATTGGTCTTTCATGTTTGTATGAGTCTATGAGTTCTAGAAGGTGAGATGCAAGCCGGCTAGGATTGATAGAGTTTGGATTACCGATTGTTAACTGATTCACATGATTACGTGTTGATTAGGGTTTGAGTGTATCACGGCCATGTTTCTGAGAGGAACCTCTGAGCTAGCATACCAGCTTCCCTACCTCGAGTTATAGTTTATTATCGGTCTCACATGATAGCTTTCACATGCTAGGTTATGTGTTAGTTATCTGTTTCATAACATGAAAAGCATATCATATATGTTTAAGTTTTGTATTTTCCATATACATTGCTTTTATGTTATTCATGTTTCATTAAACTCGACATTTCGTGGCTGGGAGGACTCGGAGGTACTCCCCACTGACTGTGGCTTCCGTGTTTATATTTAATGCGGTCGAACAGGTGGTGAATGCATACATTGGGTACATTGACGAGCTAGCGAGCGAAGTATTACCTTGGACCTATATTCGGTTCTTAGATTGTATATTATTATACACTCTTTCATTTCCGTATTTATACGGGAGATATGTCTCCCGTCTTGTATATTTCTTTTGTAGAATATTATTTCCGTATTGTAATGACCATTTTTATTTCAGACACCTTCATTATGTATTTAAATTATTTTTTTTCCTTCCGCAAATTTGAGGGTGTCACAGTTGGTATCAGAGCTATTTTGCTCCCGACGCACGTTGTGTACCCTTGTATGAATAACTTGACCTTAATAAAATAATAAACCGTGTGATAGAAGGGTAAGATGGGTAGATTAGGATTTATGTTGTAGTCTCTTTGTTTATGCTAATGTTAGGATAACTTAATTTGTTTTGTCTCTTTATGAAGATGGTTGGACTCGATGTAGGAAGAGAGCGTTGTTACTGCCAACCAGGTCCCTCCTCATAAAGAAGACAATTGCCAAGGAGGCTATGCTTGGGTGGCTAGCCAAAATGCTAGGAGCAATATTACGCCTTATGGTGGAATATGTGTTACCTAGAAGGAGTATCCTCTACCGAAGATTTGAAGATTTATAAAGCCTAATTGAAGTGAATTCTTTCTTCATCTGCGAATTCTCTCGTCCTTATAATATTATGCCCTCTTCTTTCTATACAGGTGCTTCTTTCTCTTCCAACCTATTTACCTTTTGGAAATTTCTCTTAATAGTTCCTCCATTATACCATTGGTACCCTTACCTTCCTTTTGTAAGAACTTTAAATTTGTTTGGGATGTCATACCCATTTGTTTGAGGTATACTATACTTAGTAGGAAGAACTTTAAATTTTGTGGAATATTAGTGTTAGGTAGAATGAACTTGTGATTTGAGGAAAATGGTATAGATCTAATTTCACCCTATCGTGGTGAGAGTTGGTATCCTTGAGGAAGGTGTGGTAAGGTATGTTTAATGATTTTAATGCTAGATACTTGTCATGAATAGTGTATAAATAGTTCATGATATGCGATGGTGTAAGATCGAATGAGTTGGCTATGACTTTTTAACTCATTAGTAATTTAGTCTTTTGGACTTAGAAGTTTAGTATTGGTTTGAAGACCATGTTTAGGATATGTCTATTTTGGAGTAAATAAGAAGTTCGAATATGGTAACTAGCCATCCTATTAAGCTAGTTCCGTGGTTAGATGATTATAAGGATTTGAGGATAAACTTAGGAGGAAAGTCTCTTAGTGGTTTTAGACTATGAAAACTTGAAGTTGCAATATCATTTCTTTTGAGGATCGAATCAAGCATAATGGTGGTTAGTTGTTGGGGTTAAGGATTTTAGTGGTTCTTTAAAGGTTACTTGGAAAAATTTGTTGTCGTTAAATGTTGGACCCTAACAGGAATAAATACTTTGTGGAATTAGGATTTGAGGACACAACTTGAGGAATATCGACATAAGCGAAAACCGATGTATTAAGAGTTTGGAAAGGATAAATAAATTGATTACAGTCACATTGCCTTATGGTTGGCAAAAGTTAAGTAAATCGAGTTTTGTGTGACTAATCTCTTTGAGGTTTCGAGATTCAACTTTGGAGGATGAGAGGATTCATTGTAAATAAGTTGAGGTAATGAATTTTTGGAATAAATTGGATTAAAGGATTTCATAGTAAGTCCTTTACTTTGTGGTTGTTAGCGGTTTTGTTTCCTTAATTATAAATATTTTGAGGGTGATTTCCAATAATAGTTTCGATGGACCTTAGAAGATTTTTATTGAATTGGAATAATTGGGAATTGCTACTCGATGTGTCATGCTTATGAAATATTTTTGGTAGGAATCTGATGATCGACATTCGAATTGTCATAGATGGATGATAGTTTTGTGATTCATTCCTCTCTTTTCTCTCTTTCTTTTCGATTTATTCTTTCGAATATTTCGTTCCTTCTATCAATTGTCATCTCGTATAGATAGGATATTAGAAGCTTTAGTTAGAAGTTTTAGGTATAGATAGTAGTGTTATTACTTTTACTATAGAATTTTTGAATTAAAAGCTTTTAGAAATGTTTTATGATTTCAAGTATTTTACCGTCAAGGAGTGTTGAGACTTGTTATTGGAGACGTTCGATAACTAGTTTTCGCATTTATTGATGCGAAAATGTATATTTTTAAGTCTTTGACTTGGGACGTCGATGTTCTTAACGGCCGACGAGAACCTTCCGTTCCATTGATAAGATCCTATATTTATAGTACAAGTATATTTTTAACAGTTTTGAAATAGACCTACATATATGTTACGTTCCTTCTTCTAAGTTTCGAGGACGAAACTTTTAAAAGGAGGGGTGATTGTAACAACCCGAAATATACCCGATTTTTCTAGTAAAAATATTTACTAACACTTTTCAGTAGAACTTAAGTTTTTAAGATAGGAATTTTTGTTCTGAGTCTTATTTTGAAATTCCGCGTTCGTATTTGGAATTTTTGAGGGATTCCATGAAAAGTCCGTTTTTAGTCATCTTTGACTTTTCTTGACCTTTAAGTCGTCTTTGACTTTTCCTTGACTTTTTAAAGTCGTCATTGACTTTTTCTTGACTTTTAAGTCGTCCTAAACTTTTCTTGACTTTTAAGTCATCTTCGACTTTTCTCGACTTTTCAGTCAACTATGACTTCCGTTGAATTTTCCCGACTCGTCTCATAAGTTTGAAGACCGAAATTTTATTTAAAAAAATAATATTTTTGATTTATTTTTATTTAGATTTATTAAGATTTATCATAATTTAATATAATTATTTTGAATTTATTCGGAATTTAAAGAATAACGTTTACGGTTTTAACCGAACGTTATTTAACTATTCCCGACTCATCGTAAAGCGCGAAATGAAACCGAAACTCGACTTTGGCATGAGTCACGCGCCCAGGTCATCGTTTTCCACTCACATTAGATATTTTAATTCTTTTGATTAAACTAATAATAATATCTAGATATTTATTTACTTTATCGATCAGTTAACGAAAATTACGCAAATCGTTTACAAAACTGACCCGATATCACCCATACCACACGGTTTTTCTTCCTCTCTTAGCCTTGATATTTTATTTCTTTTAATTATAATAACATAATATCTTGATATTTAATTCAATTAACTTAATATCTAATTAATTACGGTAATATAATTATTATACCGGGTCAATTCCATAACCACAATTTCAAAACCCAACTCACTAGTTTGCTCTATATTACACGACACTCCTCACCCCACTTTACTCACAAACAACTTTTCATTTTTCAACAAATCAAATTAAGATCAAAATATCACTTTCTGTAATCGTTCTTGAGCGTTCTTCGCGTTCTTCATCCGTTCTTCATCGTTCTTGAGCAAAACCTTCATAAAACCTTCATTTCTTAATTAAATCCGTCCTAACTTATATTTCTAGGATCTACTCTTCGCTCCCCATCTTCTAGTACGGTTTATTTTCAATTCCGTCAAAATCGTTTTCAACACTTTAATTATGGAAAATCAAAGTTTTAATTCTAATAATGTTTTTCTTGTCATTTCTTATAGGGGAAGACTTTGAAGACGAGTTTGGTGACTCGTATATTTTAGGAGAAGATTAGAAGACGGGTTTCTTATTTTCTTAGTTCTTATTATTTTGGTGGTACTTGATTTTAGCTAGCTAAGGTAACGATTCCGAGTTACTCGACGGATAAATGTTACATAGCTTTGGTTTTTCTTTAGTTTTGGTTCATCTTTAGTTTTTGTTCATATTATTATGATTTTATGATTTTTAGTTAGTAACATGTTAAGTAGTAGTTAGTATGGTGTTTTATGATGTTATAACATGTTGGTTGTTCTTGTTATATTTTTATGATTTCTTCATGATGATGATTGTTGTATGATGGATGGTTAAATTGGTTGTTAAAATGGGTGTTGATTAATTAAAAACATGTTAGAATTAATTTGGAAATTTGGGGTTGTTGTTTGGTGGTGCCCGAATTGGTGGCTGGAAAACCGGTCCAAACCAGGCCGGTCCAGGCCGGTTCAGACCGGTCTGGGTTGGTCCATGGTGGGTCCGGGTTTTGGTCTTTGGGTTGTGTCAATGTTTGATTGTTTAATTGTTGTTTTGACGGGTTTTAATTATGTTAAAGCATGCGGGAAATAAGTAGAAACGGTTTTTAGTAAAACCGTTAAAAAGGCCAAAACAGCCCATTTTGCCAAAACAGGCCGTGAGGCCCAAATCAGGCCCATGTGGGTCCGGTCCAACTCAGCCCGTGGGTCCCACTTTGGGACTTGTGACGGTTTTTGAGTTATCGTCATTTTTATCGTGTTTTGTAATATTTAGCAAGTGGGAAATATTAATAAGTAAAATATTTAATTTAAAAAGGTTTTTCATTTTTATTTCTCACATGTTAGAAATTATAAGACGAGACCGTAGTTTAATTTAATATCCTTTAAGTCAAGCGGGGTTTTACGTAAGATATATTAATTCGCATGTTAGAAGTTTTAATAAAATAACATGTAATGAATATGTTGATTTTTATGATCAAGTCTATGTGGTGAAGACTCTGTTTTCTAGCCGGTTTGACCAAACGGGTTTGGTCAAACTAAGATCTAGTCAGCCCCGTTTTGACTGATGACCCGTCGCGGGACTCTGGTCGGGGATTTGTCTTCAAGTAAGGTTGTATTTAATTAATGAATTAGCCTTAGTAGATATGAGGCGATATGTTATTTGATTATGATTTATATGCAATTAGTCACATGTTAGGAAATGGTTTCCGTGACTGTTTAATTATATGGTTGGTGTCGTGTTGACTAATTACCCATAGAGAATTATGAGTATATGGCGTCTTGACCATTCTAATTCTAAATGAGTAGCTTGGACCATGACATTGATAGGCCGTACTATCTTTAACGAGCATATGGAGTTCACACCTTGATAGCTTTTGTGTCACGGCCTGGGGGGCTTATCTCCAAGTCGGGGCATGGCATCCTAAGAGTTCCGCTTTGTGAAGGGAGCCAGCTTAAGTACTAGCCATCTCTGCTTAGGGGGTCGCCTAGCAGAGTTTCTTGTGTACGGTTATGTCATGAGACGGGGAATGGAATAGCTGGTGTGCTAGGTCTGATCATGTCTAGGACTAGGATGTTTTCCTACCTTGTGGTTAGCCTCGAGTACAAATTCTTCTATTGACTGTACTCGGACTTATGCCTGTTTCTAGACGGATTGGTCTTTCATGTTTGATGATTCTATGAGTTTTAGAAGGTGAGATGCAAGCCGGCTAAGATTGATAGAGTTTGGATTACCGAGTGTTAACTGATTCACATGATTACGTGTTGATTAGGGTTTGAGTGTATCATGGCCATGTTTCTGAGAGGAACCTCTGAGCTAGCATACCAGCTTCCCTACCTCGAGTTATAGTTTATTATCGGTTTCACATGATAGCTTTCACATGCTAGGTTATTTGTTAGTTATCTGTTTCATACATGAAAAGCATATCATATATGTTTAAGTTTTGTATTTTCCATATACATTGCTTTTATGTTATTCATGTTTCATTAAACTCGACATTTCGTGGCTGGGAGGACTCGGAGTTACTCCCCACTGACTGTGGCTTCCGTGTGTATATTTAATGCGGTCGAACAGGTGGTGATGCATACTTTGGGTACATTGACGAGCTAGCGAGCGAAGTATTTACCTTGGACCTATATTCGGTTCTTAGATTGTATATTATTATACACTCTTTTATTTCCGTATTTATACGGGAGATATGTTTCCCGTCTTGTATATTTCTTTTGTATAATATTATTTCCGTTTTGTAATGACCCTTTTTATTTATGACACCTTCTTTATGTATTTAAATTATTTTTTTTTCTTTCCGCAAACTGAGGGTGTCACAGAGTACATAGTGTACTCGACCAAGTTAGCGTCACTCGATCAAGTGGCCTAGCACTCGGTCGAGTACCCTATGTCAGACGAGTTTTATCAATTGACTGTGTATCTAAGTTAATTAGATTAGTTAGTAATCATGCGTATTTAATTATCGAAATTAGGTGTCGACTTTATGGAGGAGCACATTTGTATCCGTTGGTTTGACTATTTTCCGGGATTGCTAAAAGGTAGGTTTATCCTACTCAGTTTCGATATTGCATCTATTTGCTAAATAAGTCATTGGTCATTTATTTGAATTGAGTGAGTCAGTGATTGGCATATTGTGTGGTATCTTGTGTTCATTGTATTGGTCATGCATATTGGTGGTTGTGACAGTTTGGTTGGTTACTTGTTGTTGAGGAGACGTGAGGCGATTGGGAGACCGTCTCACGCTTGGGTCGTCTCTTGGAGCTTCCCACTCCAAGAGGGATGTGCACATTAATGGCTCGAGTTTATTTGGAGGTGTAATATCCGGCCTTTTAGGACCTTTGACCAACCCTTGACCTTATGGAACTGTCCATAGGATGATAGCGGGAGAACTCTGTACTCTTTAGCGGAGAGTACTCGACCTAGTAGACCGTACTCGATCGAGTGCAACATACTCGACCGAGTGTCCCTGTTACTCGGTCGAGTGTGACAGAACCAGATTACGTTAATTATATATCGGGAAGCTGCGATGTTAATCATTATTTCTACAAAACCTTTCCTTCTCTCTCTAAACCTAAACCTATTCTCCCTATATCTCCTAAACCTTACAATCCAATGAGTCTATCACCTGGGGAATTACCGTTGGAGCATAGCGGCGAGCGAGACCATCTTGTTATAGAGGATGACTAGTCTCATCAAGTAAGTATCACCCTCATAGTTTGTTATTGACACTAGTAACCATAGTTGTGATAAAAGTTGTATTGTTGTTTCTAAGATCGTACCGAGGAATTGTATGCTTGTACGTGTGTGTGTATATTGCGTCGGATGATGGCTATTTGCAGGAACACTAAAGGTAGGGTTTCCCTACTCGGTACATTTGGATGTTGTTCAATGTGTTGAGATGTGCTGTTGTTGATTGTTGATGATCGTTTTTGTTGGTGACTGTGACTATTGTTGATGGTGATGATGATGGTGGCGTTGGAGTTGGTGGTGTGATGTTACTGTTACTATTTTGGTGGTCCGACGCGATACGGACCACACCCCGAGTTCCTCTCGTAGCTCTCCCGCCACGAGGGGGATGTGCACGTTAATGTGCCGGGACTTTCGCTGCGGTGAGAGGGAATTTCGATGTCAGTGCTGCAATCTGAATTCAATAGGTGGTTATTGCAAGTCAGGTCTGTAGCCTGATGCTGCTAGGGTTGCCGCTGTGGTGGTAGCCCAGTTGCTGATACTTGATGATGGTGCTTGATCTGTACATGTTGATTACCTTGCATTTGTACTAACCCCTTGTTGTTGTAAACTGTGATGATCCATTTGGAAATGGGGAGCAGGTTGTTCAGCAAGTTTGTTCGTGTTGAGTTGGGAATAGCTGGGATGCGACAAGTCGAAGGCCACGCTTACTTCTGCTGAGACTAGTATCATGAGACGAGTCTATTGTATTAAGTATGATTCGAATTGTTGTAATAAGACTATGTATAATGTATATATATATAAAGTATGTTTCATTATTGTTTATTTGATGTACACTTTCTTGGGCAACCGAGATGGTACCATCCTTATTTGCTAAGGAAGATCTTGCTAAAGGTTCCTTGGGAAGTGGGGGTGTTACAAAGTTGTATCAGAGCAACGATTTTGGAACCTAAAACCAATGAACGCAATGAATTTAGGTACGTCAAATAAAATGAACCCGGTGTATGTGTGTTAGGGGCCCCCTATGTTGATTTAGGGTGAGAAGGCACCCGCATTCTGAGATCTCAGCCCTAACATGCTTAAGCCGAAAAACGCCGATAATGGGTAGGAAGCTGTTGTGAAGTGTCTATATGGTGTATTTAATGTTTAGGCTTTTGTGAACTTGTGTATTATGGATGCAATTGTATGTGTGACAAATGTGCATAAGGATACTTGAACTAGTGTGCAACCGTGATTGTGAGATGACTTTTGTGGTAACTTTTGTATGACATATTCTCCGAGGAGGAGTACGATTAGTGAATATCTATTCGTAATAGGATGTGGTATGAATGCAACTGAATGAACTTTGATTAAATTGAATGGTATTGCAAATATGTATCCGTTATGATTGCCATTGTGCAAGAAATTTTTACAGTAGGAATTAGCGAGGTAGTAATTAACGTGTGAAGAGCTCAGGAACCTGGTCCTGAACTCCAAACAGTATTATTGATGTTGCAGGGACGCCAATTAATCGTAACTTAAATCTTTAGGTTGACGTGAGGTACTCGACCAAGCACGTGAGGTACTCAACCGAGTAAGGCTAACTCGACCTAGGGCACTCGATCGACTGCCTGATTCGAAGGGAAACAGTTCCCAATCAGACTCAAACACTCGACCGAGTAGCCCAAATAAACCCAGTTTTGCTTTTCATTTCCGAAACCCTATAACTCTCAATCTTCTCTCTTATTTTGACACAACTCCAACTAAATCTACTAAGAACTCCCTTCAAACTCCTTCCCATTCAAAGAAACTCAAGATTTGGCTGAAGGTACTCCTCGGATTTTTATATTACTAATATTGTATCTCATTCCATCCACTCCTTCAAGGTAAACTTGCATCCTTCTTCAATTTGGGCAAAGTTTGAGTAAGAATACTATTAAACCTAATAAATTTCTAGTGTTCCTTCATAAATCTCCTATATTTTTTAGATTAATGCTAGGAATCTGTGATAACCTTAATTTAGTAATAGGATGGTGTAAATTTATTCCCCAAAATTATTTATTGTTCTACTCTATAAGCTAGAGTTTGAAGAAATCTGAAATTCCATGTCAAAACTTATTTCATGAACTATCAATCTCAATTTTAAGCAACTACTTCATCTTTTAAAGTTCCTATTTTAGATTTTAGTGAGAAAAGACCGTCGTAAATTGAGCCTGCTGAGTTAAAAATATGAAATTTCATACATTCTTATTTAGAATGAATTCGGGAAATCTTGTGTAATCGAAAATATTGCAGATGCCGAGAACTGAAGGAGCCCCTAACAAAAGAACCCGCGCGGCCATCGCAAGAGGTCGAGCGAGGGGAATCCAATCGGCCTAGTAACGTACCCTTAGTGCACGGAGTGCCGGAGTACCCAGCGATAGTGTTTGGAAGCTTCAACCAACGCAAAGTTTTTTTTTTTTACTTTATGACCTATCCTTTGAAGCCTACAAGGTGTGTTAACCGGGAGGTGTTGAGAGCCATGGGCATAGAAGAGGAGGTATGCGACAACTTCCACACCTTGGGCATGAGGGGGTTGTATCAACTTCAAAAGAAGTCTTATGCTTTCTTAAACCTAGAATTTTTGAGCTTGTATGCTTACGATGTGGATGGCAAGAGGGTGAGCTTTCGGGTGATGAAAAGGGATTTTAATTTGACCATAGACGAGGTGGCTGAACACCTAGGCTTGACCAAAGCCGATGAGCTTAGTGTGGAGACCATAGGATCAAGTGTGGGGGCTGCCACCTACTTTCCCTTGTTTACCGGTCGACCTGTGTCCAATGTTAGCTCTCTGTTGATTAACGATGTACAACACCGAACCCTACGACTCGTTTTGTGGATGTTAACTTGTATACTTTATGGTAGGAACGATGTGAGTAAGCTTAATTCGAATGAAGTGTTGTTGTTGGTTGCCTACCTCAACCCTAGGCGGGAGGACAAATTTTATTGTACTGCTCCCGCTATAGTATGTGCCAGCCTAACCCAGATGAACTCACCGAGACACCGTCACCTCAGTTGCGGTGCTATAGTGACCCGCCCAGCTCAAAGATTGACTTACTTTACCCCCACCGAGGACCTCCCTTCCTTGTTTGAGGGTGTCCCTATGATATACTTGGACTATCCTTTAAATCTTAATTGGCTAAGAGAGTTGGAGGGTGGAGTGCTAGCTTGGATGGTTAAGGGAAGAATGTGGTTGACCTTACTTGCCCGGGATATCCTCCCTGTGATTGAACATCTGGCGGAACCGGATGCTGATAGCAACGAACCAATGGGACCCCGTCAAACCTACCTTATCCACGATCAGCTCCCAGTAGAGATGGGTGAGCCTGTCGTGACTACTTATCAGAGAAGGGCGGCCTTACCAGTTAGAGAGGCTCGAACCGTGGGAGAGGACGCTGTAGAGCAGCCGTTTGCTCCCCAGGAGCATGCTCGGTATCTGCCATACTACCAGTATCCGCACTACCATACGGTGCATGATCCCAGGATGCAGCTAGGTTAGTGAGTTGACGAAAAGGTTGTCAAATGCTCTAGTGCTGAGAAAACTTCATGTGTTCGATTAAAGAGCTTCCTAATACGTACCCTCACCACTTACTCCAGATCTCTGTGAACAGCCGTGTTCAATGGCATTCACGAGAGTCATTCTAGACATAAAATGCTAAGGGTAACGAGTTCTTAGTGTTCATGTCATCACTTTATGCCTTTGCATAGCATAAAGTATTCGAACAGTTCCAATTTCCCATAAAAATTGGTGGCGACTCCACAAATGCGTATTTTTATGCTTGTCCTCCCAAGCGCGCCCCTCCGCGGTTCCCCTGTACCACACATACTCCCTACAATCTAATCTAATCTACCTATTTGACTTTTCACGGTCTAATAGACGACACTTAGACCACGTTTTCCCCATTTATATATAATTTTTTTTGCGTCAAAATTATAATTTTTTGAAACCTTTTTATAACCAACGTAAATATGTAAATTTTACTTATAAATTTTTAAAATTGGACTATATATAATTGAGGTTAATATTGAACAATGTTGACTTTAAAAAGTGAGTGGGTAGTTTGGGTTAGATTGGAGAAAGTATAAGACTTTCATTCACACCATTCTTGGTATTCACATGGTACAACATGACCTCTCAAAAACTTATGAAGCTAGCTGATTTTAAATCATATTTCATTTTGTCAAACTAACCACGCAGTCATGGCTCCTAGTAATACCACTACACTCTAATGGCTTTCATCTCACCACTAAAGGTAATAGTATTACCAAACTTGTAGACCAAACCGATTTTTAGAGGTTTACATCTAACCCCTAGGGATTTATTGGTGGGCAGTTAAATTAATATTATATGTTTATCTGCTCATGAAGTCACGGATCTTGGTCGTTACGAAAGGTAGTGAATTACATTCTCTGCATCACCAAAAGGTATTCTCGCAGGCGTTTTAGACTGCTCGCCTGAGCCCGCTATCTAAGGAGATAATACTGATCAAATACTTGCCAATATATGCGCATATACCTTGTTGAGACTCTTACTTGGATCGCAAACCTAACTGTAACGGGATGACTACCTCACACTAGAGCTGGTCAAAGATAAGGGTCGGGCGGGTCGGGTATAATACTCCGTATTTTGTGTACCTGGTACTCAATCGAATTGGGTGCACTTGGCCGAGTGCTATTGTACTCGGTCGAGTATGGGTCATTCGGCCGAGTAGTCAAATCTGTCGTTTAGGCAGCCGTCTACCTAGATGGCACTCGGCCGAGTAAGGTGAGTACTCGACCGAGTGCACTGTAATCGGTCGAGTGACTTCTTTACTCGACCGAGTGTATTGGTCTGACGGGATTTTCAAGCGGTTTTGGATTAAGATGATTAAGGGGCTATAAATAGATTTCGTCAGTTAGTCTTTCATTCTAAAACCCTAAAAGCTTTCTTAAACTTTCTCTAAACCTCTCCTAATCATCTTAACTCATCTCAAGGGTTGGATTTTTGTTGCTAGTTCGTTGGATTACTTCCTTTACATTGATCTCGTTATAAGTATCCTTGTCTTTAATTAATGTAGCGTTTGTGGGTAGTCTTTTGGAACCCTAATCTGAATTAAGGGATGGGGATTTGAATAGTTGCTGATGATATCATTGATTGTCGATTAGGAGGAGAACTTCTAGAGGAGAGATTCTGATTGTGATTGCTTGTTGCGGATTGCTTACAGGTAGAGTTTCCCTACTCGGTACTTTTGTATGTTGATCGATGTTATTAAGATTGATGATTTTTGTTGTCTATGATTGTTGTTATTGTTGTTTATATTGTACCATGATTGTTGTTGATGATGGTGGTGAGTGTGGTTGTGATGGTGATGATGATACTTGGTTACTGGTGTTTTGTGATGGTGTTGGTGTTGGCTGTAGGTTACCGCTTCTTATGATGCTTGAACAATAGTTCTATGAAACTACTTAAGTTTCTTATATTTTCAATACTAGTGAGAAGTTGTTGTATTGTAAAATATGAGATCAAGTACTAAGTAAACAAGAGGAAAACATCCTCTTATTTACCTCACAAAACCGGCACACCCATGAGGAAGGGTGGGTGCCTTTTTCTTTTTGTCTTATCAAAGCTCTAGGGTGGCTATAGGTGTTTAGGTTAGTAATCATATTGCCTAACCTTGATTAGCACAACATTTAAAGTCTTAATCACCATCCTCCACCTTGTATAACCGGCGCACCCATGTTAACATGGGTGTCCATTTTATTTTGTGATTTTGTCATTTGTCAAATATGTGACATGTGACATGTGACATGTGACATGTTACATGAACTTAGCTTATAAATGTGCATTTAACTAATTTAAATACAATTTTATAACAAATAAATTAAACTTAACATTTTAAGTAATAATTTATAATCACATATATATAAAGTGGGTCATCTCATATTTGGTTAATATGATCTACAACTAATTGTAATCATAATCAATCAATCGTGCTTATCTCAAATGTTTCATAAACATTAAGCATTCTTAGTAATATAACAATTAAATTACTAAATTGAATCTTATTTAATCACATTACAATAAGATATCATTCTCACTTATAATATAAACTTGTTCAATTTAAGGGATTAATTAATCTGTATCGTTATACAATTAATTAACTTTCATATGATTAGGGAATCGTCCTTTCGGTGTAACCTCAAGGGATCAACTGATCACCACCGTCATACGACAGTAACGTCAAACTCTAGTAAGCCAATCGTTACCGATTAATGTGGACCAGTTGACTATAATGTTAATCATCCCTTTGTATTCTTGTTTTTGAGATTTAATTAAGTGATCGCACTATTGTTGAGGACACTTACTCCAACAATCTCCACTTATTCGAAACAAGTGTGCGTCAATCTCCACTTGTTCGAAACAAATGTGCGTCATCAATTCTCTTGTCCCATTTTAATCTCCCACTCAAGGCAAGGTATCTTGCAAGTTGTACTTGCATGTGATCATATCTTGAGTGGTTTCCTCGATCTGGAGAGTAACTGTATGACCGGAACTATCTACCTTAGATACCTTCCGAGCGTGACCACACATTTCCAGTTCACTACTCCTCGAGTGGCCTTGAGATATTAGTTAACCCTGACAAGGGGTTAGACAATTTCTATCACACTATTCCCTTCGTAAACTCACAATTCTTCATGACCGAATAATTGCCCATTCACCCCTTTTTACAGAATGGCTTAGGGTAAAAATCAAAGTCAATCAGAAACTGTGTCGACTTGGGCGAACAGTCTTTAGTCTAAAGAATTGACTAAAAAAGAATACTATAGTAGCTCTCGCCACGACTAGGCTTTATGAATTGCCAGAACTCTATAAGCGGTCACTGCCCGACAGAGTGTCCTAATACAGTCTGCCTATGTGATCGACTAGTCATCTCATATGACCCTATGGCACTTGAACTTGTTATCAATCGCATCACACTATAGTCCCTTGGAGACGTCACCTCTTAAAAGCAACTAGGGGCTAATACTATGTTAATCGAGATCACTTTAATAGGGTTCAAAGTTGTCACTACAACCTATTTGGATATAACAAAGCACAAAATGAGTTTTAGAAACTCAAACGATAAATGTGATTATCATATATGAACATTCAACACAATGTTATTGCTTCATATCTTATAATCTAAAGTATACAAGTTCCATGATACTACATGACGATCTTGTCCAAATGCAATAAAGGCTTGGGTAATGGATATACCATGTATCCACTTATTCCAACCTTATGAATTGTCTTTTCCTTCCATTCAACGGTATTCCTAATAACAAGAATTTATCTGCGTACATGTCTAGATCTCTATCTAGTGTTGTGCTCTTTAATTTGAAAGATGCTCCCACTTGTTATCATTATAACTATGTGATAGGTATCTTGGTGAAATGATCTACTATTAGTTTCTTACAAGCCACCTTACCCTCATCATAATGTACTAAGACTTCATTTGTAGAATTCTTAATGATTGACTCTTCAATCATGCTCTTTAGTTATTCGCTTTTAATATAACAAAAGTTAGCCTAGGATTTCGACAAATCCTAATAAGTTTGGAAACTTGGGTTTGTGTAACCTTTAAGAAATAACTAAGTTATCACTACCAAACACAAGAATGAGTCTCTAGTTCTCTTCGAGAACCTCATGGATGTTCTTGAAGGCTTTACAATGACTCTCATATGGATTGATTTGTTATTGGCTTGTCATGCTCTAAGCATACAAGTCATCAAGGTGTGTGCATATCATGTCATACATGATTCGTCTAATGGCGGAAACATTAGTAATCATGTGATCAACAACTCTTAGGTTCAGTGGATGACTATGACCGTTTCATAGTGATCCCACTTTCATCAATATGAACAACCTACTCATCTTGTTAAAATAGATGAAGGATCTTATCAATATAAGATTCTTATCTTGATGCCAATATCCTCTCTCATCTATTACTATAGATATTGGATACTTAAGATGCGATATGCATCTTCCAAGTCTTTCATCTAGAAATGATTTCTCAAACACTCCTTCACGGAAGACAATGTCAGTACATCATTCTTAATGACTAATATGTGTCTTAACTCTTACATACAAGACATGGAAGACAATTTGCTCCCACTAAACTTCATGTCCAAACATGACCATTTATACTCCCACTTAACTTCATGTATAAATATGGATCTTCGACAATTCGAGGAAACCATTCTCTCTTATCATGAAAACGATCATTACGACCTCTTAGGCGCTTTATTAGGATCACATCTCTAAAAGTACTTTTATAACAATGTATGTTTGTGTCATATACACTTCTTTTTCATAAATACCCATTTAGAAAAGTGGTTTTTGACAGCTACTTCTCATATGTCAATATGTCATACATATACTTTCAATGAGGTGTAGTATAATCTGGGATCTCAAAGATGGTTGTATTCTAACTTATTTGTAATCTTATACTTTAAAACTTCTATTTACCCTAGAGATGTCCAAACTTCTCTAAGTAAATTTATTTATATGTATAGATTTCATCTTGAATCGTAAGGCTCTTATGCAACAAATTCGAATTGGTTATATTAGTAATCGCCACTTCATAGATCATAGTCTTATTACTTTCAAAAATTAAAATTTTAACTACCATATTCTAACCTTTGACGACTTAAGAACATTTAATCTTGTCTTTTTATTCAAAAATCAGTTTGTGGCAAATTTTCTCCCACTCTATCCTTTTGAAAATACTCTTATTTTGTAGAAGGATAGCACCGTGAGCCACAAACAGTTTTGTTCTCTAGGTTTGAATGAGTAAATTTCTTTCAAGGATAACTTTTTGAGCTTTGTTCCTTAGTCACAGACAACCTTGAGCGATCTATAATAGACTTATTTGTTTAGACTTTTTATTATAGCTTCTCAATAGACTCGTTCTATATTTTAAGCTAAATACTTAGATTTGTATCCATGTCATTGAACAAAGTTAGGGTTCTTATCCCTTCCATAACTCGTATGGAGTATTATTGGCGTTTACCGATCTTATTTTAGAGCTTATATAAATTGTAAATCTCTAAATGTGAGTTCGCTAACTCGATATGACTTATCCAATTGATCTTTCTTATTTCAAATAAGTTGTGACATTTATTCGCAATCCCAAAGTGAGAATCTCATTCATAACTTTGGTTACTTATAATGATCCAATCATTATATCTCTCATAAGATCAATTAGTCTTTTATTTTATGTTTTATGATACTTATATTGCATGACGAAAAGTTTATGAACATAAAATAAATTCCATAGATAAAGTGACTTGGGTTGAAAACCAAGTCACCATGAATACAACCATTGTTTTCCTTCAAACTAGGAATTCAAAATAGTTTCCATCTCATAACATGGAAATGAAAATAGTTCAAAACCAACAATAAAAATGCAATGATAAAATAGAAGACAAATAGCAAAATATCGCCAAGCCAATCATAGGTCTTTTCTACGTGGTGGCTACCCTAGCTTCCTTGTAGATCCTCTTAGGCTTGTTTTGCTTTGTCCTTCTTCTCATGCCCTAAATTTAATCAAAAAGGGGGTGAGAATCACAACTTGTATCAAAATACCAAAGTTGAGATCAATTTCAAAAACATAAATATTGGGAAGAACTATTACTGACTGGAAGAGCTCGTCTAGCTTTCATGTCTCCCAAGTATTTGGAGCAATTACGCTTCCAATGGCCCATGCCATTACAATAATGGCACTTGTCTTCGGTCGCGACTCCCTTTTTGGCTTTGGAAGAGCTATTCCCAATAGCCTTTCCCTTGCCCTTATAGGAGGGAGTGGGCTTGTTTGCCTGAGTTCCACGTTTCTTAAACTTCGCCTTGCTCTTAACATTGATGTTCAAAACATCTTTGCTTGAACTAGCTTGAAAGCCCATGTCACGTTAGGCTTGCACAAGCATATTGTGCAATTCATGAACCATGACGGTGGCATTTTGCATGTTGAAGTTCACCCTAAAGTTGACAAGCCCTTTGATCCGACTTAGGGAGTGAAGTATGCGGTCAATGATAAGTGTCTCGGGAATCGTTATTCCTTGCTCTTTGAGTACCTCAACGTACTCAATAATCTTGAGCACGTGAGGGCTAACATTATGACCCTCCTTCATATTGAGGTCGAAGAATTGGGATGCGGCTTCATATTGGACTATTCTTGGAGATCGTGAAAACATGGTCACGAGCTTAGAGTAGATCTCATAAGCGGATTTCCTCTTAATGACATTCCTTTGAAGCTCGCCATTCATCGAGAAGATCAAGACATTCTTGATTGCGACCGACTCCTTTAGGTAGACCTCATAGGCCTCCCTTACGGCGTTCGATGCCCTGGCATTAGGAGCGGTGTGAGATACCTCGGTGAGGTAACTAAGCTAACCATCACCTTTGGCGGCTAGGCAAAGTTGCCCATTCCAATCCGCGAAATTTGAACCATTCTTTTCGAGTTTGCATCGATCCATAAAGGATCTTAGCCATGATACGGTGGTGAGTTGTGGTGCGGGAGGTCGTACCTCGTTATCGTTTCCCGACATTGTGAATTAAATAAGTTTGACTACAAAATAGGAGATAAAGGAAAATGTCAACTTGTAAACATTTTAAACAAGATTTAGCATTTATATAATGACCTCTACCCAATTAAAAAAATGATTAAAAGACCCAAATTCTATATCAACTCGGGTTTATGTGAGCCACCTACTCTACGACCTTTATTAATATAATTTGGTGGGTTAACTCTTTAACCGATTCGACAATTAGAATTCTTGGTCGATGAAATACATTTATTATCATCTTTAGCCCGGAACACATGGGCCACGGACCCTAATCTTTCCGTTGAGAATAACAAACTTCGATGTAATAAAAATTTATTACCATACTTACCCAATGTAAGAAGGAAGCACCTCGGTGAGCCGAGCCTACTACCTAATAAGATTGGGATTCGTGGGTTCTACTATTTGTCAAGGCTAAGTCTCAATTAACAAAATAGAGGTCAAGTCAATTTATTATCTATCTCCTTTAAGTGAACTACATTGTTGATTTATTGATAATTATAATTGACGCGGTCGATTACTCGATAAAAATGCATGTGTGATTTATATGGCGATTTGGCATGCATGTAACATATAAATAAAATGCAAGCATACAATAAATTCCTAGTATGGCCTTCCTATAAATAGAAAATCAAATAATCTATTTACAAATTTGGAAATCAACTCCTTTGGTCCCTTGAACTTCATGTGCACGCCTCCCAAGGACACCGTCTTTTTCAGAACGCCTTTCCGAATGGCTCCGTCTTTAGGAAATTCCGGAATTTCAAATAATTACAAAATGTATAATACAATTACAAGACTTTCCCATTATACATATGAAAAAAATTAAATATTACAATAAAAGTGATATGATATCACAAAATATTGCAACCGAATCAATATTTCCTTACATTACGAGCAATATCGATCCAAACTAAGGCCATATTAAGACAAATTACATAATTCAAAATTACATAAATCCAAAAATTTCATTCATCCATTCAAAATGAAGCATAATTATATGTAATACTCGTGCAATATAATGTGCCAAATCGCCCTAATAAAACTTACATCTTATATAGCCCGGTTTTATGGAAATGCGTGATAATAACCAATTAAAATCACAAATTGATACTTAAATAAAATTTAAGTCCAAGTTAATTATCCTAAATTCTTTAAGACTCAAAAATTATTCTCTACTAATTATTTTACAATAATTTCAACTTGGTATTGCATTATTGCTCTTTTTTTCCCCCTTATTAACATAACATTTATGCAATAATTTCAAATTTAATTATAATAATTTATAAATTTTAAAATTAAAATTTTGAATACTCTGGAACATTTCCAGGAACATCATCATGTCAAAATTTTGGTCAAAATGTTTTGAATCTTTTTATAGAAAAATATAGTTGCATTTAATCGATTTTATCAAATAAAATATTAAAAATACACGAAAATTAATTAGATTAATTTTATACTTATACATATGATATTGAAAATATACATGCAACATATAATAATTTTCTCACACCATAAAAGTTTCTTTAGCTATTTATGCTAAAATAATCACTATTTATGACCATTAACTATTAAAAATCATAAATCATGCAAAATAAATCATATTTATCTCACATTTTACATAAAGTATTTAAAATATTCATGTGATATCATAATAAAATTTCATTGTCATATTCGAACTACAACTATTTATTTCAAATAAAAGTTCATTTTATTCATTAAAATGTAACTATTTAACTAAAAATCATCAAATAAAGCAATAACCATCCATAAATCATAAAAATGATCTAAAAACATTTTAGGACCAGTAGATATATCATGCATAAAAATTTCATGAATTTATCATATAAAACACAAATTTATAGTTTTATTTAGTTACTTTAACTCGTAAAAACTTATAAAACCGATTTGCATGCAACATCCATAAGCTTTTATACCAATTGTTAGGTTCATATTCCTACTCATAAGACTCTTCTTATGATATAAATAATTAACTCTTTAATTAGTTTCCATGATCTAGTGCATGCAAACTAAATAAAACAAAGTGGAGAAAGAAATTGTTCCTTACATTGTAGTTTGGACGAGTAAAGGGAATAAGAATAAGACTCCTTCTTATTCTTGTTCTTGAGCTAAATGATTTAGGATGAACTTTCTTAAACTCCAAGTGTAGGAACACTCCTCTAAGTTGCACCTAGACTTACCCTTAATCACTCAAATACTTGTTTACTAGAACAATATATGATTATCATTAATCTAGCACACAACACTTTGAAATTACTACACTACTAATGTAATGTAGATGCTTGCGCAATAGTTCTATGAAACTTCTTAAGTTTCTTATATTTTCAATACTAGTGAGAAGTTGTTGTATTGTAAAATATGAGATCAAGTAGTAAGTAAACAAGAGGAAAACATCCTCTTTTTTACCTCACAAAACCGGCACACCCATGAGGAAGGGTGGGTGTCTTTTTAGTTTTGCCTTATTAAAGCTCTAGGGTGGCTATAGGTTTTTAGTTTAGTAATCATATTGCCTAACCTTGATTAGCACAACATTTAAAGCCGTAATCACCACCCTCCACCTTGTATAACCGGTGCACCCATGTTAACATGGGTGTCCATTTTATTTTGTGATTTTGTCATTTGTCACATATGTGACATGTGACATGAACTTAGCTTATAAATGTGCATTTAACTAATTTAAATACAATTTCATAATAAATAAATTAAACTTGACATTTTAAGTAATAATTTATAATCACATATTTATAAAATGGGTCATCTCATATTTGGTTAATATGATCTACAACTAACTGTAATCATAATCAACCAATCATGCTTATCTCAAATGTTTCATAAACATTAAGCATTCTTAGTAGTATTCAATTAAATTACTAAATTGAATCTTATTTAATCACATTACAATAAGATATCATTCTCACTTATAATATAAACTTGTTCAATTTAAGGGATTAATTAATTTTTATCGCTATACAATTAATTAACTTTCATGATTAGGGAATCGTCCTTTCGGTGTAACCTCAAGGGATCAACTAATCACCACCAACATAAGACAGTAACGTCAAACTCTAGTAAGCCAATCGTTACCGATTAATGTGGACCAGCTGACTATAATGTTAATCATCCCTTTATATTCTTGTTATTGAGATTTAATTAAGTGATCGTACTATTGTTGAGGACACATACTCAAACAATATATTAGCGGATAATAGTCGGTGGACAATTGTTGGATAGTAATCGATAGAATATCGTAGTAGTTGTTGGTGTAATCGTTCATGGCTTTGAAAGTAATGTGGGTAGTGACTTATATGAGATAAAATGGGTATTTGGTGGTATATTGATAGAATATCGTTATTCTAAAATTAGGTGGATGAAGTTCTAGCTGGCGTAATTTGGAGACGAGAGATTCAAATGTGGAATTATGAATAAATATTTTGTTAGTATCGTTGGCCTATATTGGAATCTTTCATGAGAATGTTGAACTAAAGAAGGAATGAGAGCTAATAACTTTCAAGAGGGAATGTGAGAGCTTGATGTGATTATATTTGGTGTCTATCTCAAGATATGTATTTTAATACCTTATGAGTCATTTGTAGAGAGATGGGCGTTGATGGAGGATGACTAGTCGTGATTTGAGTTGAGGAAGTTCTAAGAAGATTATAGTATTAATTGATGAGTGATATAGTTAAGTGTGGAGGTGGTTTCAAGAGTAACGGCTGTGAGAGTAGTCTTCATTTTAACAAGGAAATGAAAGGTGTTGAGGTGGTAGTTCGTCATTAGTGGCGTTGCGGGAGTGTATCTTTGCGGCGTTTGGTGTAAGAATGCGAGTTTGTGAGCAAAAGGAGAGTGATGTGCCATACTTGCATGGATCTGAGAGTAACATTGCGATATATTGGAATCTAACTTTCTTTTTAGAATTACCTATGAGTTATTATTAACTTGTTGCGCGTAAGATGAGTTAGTAGACTGAGATTTGGGTGTTTTCGTGTGTGGTTTGGAGGCGAGTGATGAGTAAAGTATTGGTAGCATATGTGTGTCGAATTAGGTTATCTTTATCATGGTTGGTATTGTCTTCTGTTGTGTTTTAACGCCATTTGTATGGTGGTCTGTTATGACGGTTATATTGTTAAGCGAGTCACTATGAGTTAGTTAGCGTATCGAGATCTGAGAGCTTGCAGTATTTAGTTGTGTGGTATATGGGGTCGATGTCGTATTGTCATTATTATTGTTCTGTTAGAGTATGCCTTGTGGGTTTATGAGTAGAGTCTAATCTGTGGAAATTTGAAACTCGCTATCGTGGGTTTCCTTGTTCTTTTATATTTTGATTCAGAGGCTTGATTGTTGGGGTATTTCTGCATGTTAATTTGGATGTTTTAACTAGGTAGGTATGACGAAGTCGCGATATTTGAGTGTGGCGTGCTTGAGGTTGTAAATGGTTCATTACCGTTTTGAAGGATTTTGTAGGGATATAGTGTTAGAGTGTATCATGTTTGAGTGGATGGATTCGTTGGCAATGAGGATAAATTTAGGATCTTGTGTGGACGAGGATTTTAAATTGAGTGTTATGCAGTCGACATAGGGCGAGAGTTCAGAAGGATATTTATGAGTAATCGTGGTAAATGAGTGATCTAATATTTCATGTTGAAGATTTTCGGGTGAATTCTAGTTAATGTGAGGAATGAATGATGTTTGGGATTGTGGTATGTTTGTCGGTGTAGGTATTAGGGTATAAAGCGATTTTGGTAAGACATGATGATGACAATAAAGGAAATCGATAAGGGTTTAAGGATGAACTGGGTAAGAGTCTGTAGTACCATTTTGAGTGGAGTAAGTTGTCGCATAACGGTTAGCTTTCTTTTGTGGAATATTTAGAGGGAATGATGGTTCATTGGTAAGTTAAGTGAATTGTTGATGAGTATGTTGTTTAGATATTATTATAGGCATGGATGTTAAGTTGTGAATTAGTTATTTGGTGATGATCGGTTTTGGTTATGTGAAGGAATAGGACCTTTGGTATGGTGGTAAGCATGTAAAATAGTAATAATGTTAATGGTTTGAGTATAAGCGAACTCCGAGGACGAAGTTCATTTTAAGGGAAGTAGAATTGTAAAATCGCATGTTGATAGCAAAGGGAATGGCGACAAGTTTGTATTTATCAATGTTGGGTATGTGGTGATGTACTTGTATAATGTTATGGAATATTGTCGTGAGATTTGAGTTTGATATGACTGGTGAGTGTTGTGATATTGTTCAAGGAAGAGTGTTGGTAAGTATTGGTAAAGGAGTATAGATACTTGTGTGGGCTGTTTAATGATATAGTTGGGATGTCGAGATTTTTGGTAATAGCGTTTGACGGTGTTAGTTCGTATGTCTTGTGAAAGAATTTTAGTTTTGTTAAGGTCGATGTATGTATTGTTGGAAACTTGGGTTATGATGTCATAACGGATTGTGACGATTTTGGAGGGTACCTTTGGTATGTGATGATGCTATGTTCGCTTGATTGCTTGGTCCTTTTGTTGGTAATAAGGGTGTGAATTTCGAGGATGAAGTTCATTTAAAGAATGAGTGGAAGCTCCGCTCCCTCTACCTGGTGGGCGGAGCAAGTGAGCGCGTGTTGGGGGGTTAGACCATTACAGAAGCGCCAAGTCCTTTCTTTGCTATTCAGTGGCAAGCCATTCTATCCTAAATGATGTAGATCGAGGAAGAAAAGAATGAAGGCCCAAACCGGCGCGACGCTCTTGGTAAAGCTTAATAAGACTCTGCGACACAAAGAAGGGAAGAATGTAATAATCCGTATTAGTTTTTTAAGACGTTTGCCTTATTATTGGTCTTAACTTTGTTTGTTGGAGACTTCATGTTGGTTTTGGTATTATGAGTAAATGGTTGGTAGTAAATTGCGTTGTGATTCGTTACTAGAGGCTTTGTGTTGTTGTTAATTCGGTGTTGGTTGATTTGTGAACTTTGAGAACGAAGTTCATTCTTAAGGAGGTAAGACTGTAATACTCCGTATATTGCGTACCTGGTACTCAGTCGAGTTGGGTGCACTCGACAGAGTGGTGTTGTACTTGGCCGAGTAGGGGTCATTCGGTCGAGTAGTCGAGTCTGTCGCTTAGACAACCTTCTGCCTAGGTGGCATTCGACCGAATATAATGAGTACTCGACTGAGTGCAGTGTAAGCGGTCGAGTGACTTCTGTACTCGACTGAGTGCATTGGTCTGACGGGAGTTTTTAGCGGCTTTGGATTAAGATGATTAACGGGTTATAATAAATATATTTCGTCATTTAATCTTTCATTCTAAGACCTTAAAAGGTTTCTTAAACTCTCTCTAAACCTCTCCTAATCATCTTAACTCATCTCAAGGCTTGGATTTTTGTTTCTAGTTCATTGGATTACTTCCTTTACATTGATCTCGTTGTAAGTATCCTTGTCTTTAATTAATGTAGTGTTTGTGGGTAGTATTTTAGAACTCTAATTTGAATTGGGGGATGGGGATTTGAATAGTTTCTGATTAAATCATTGATTATTGATTAGGAGGAGAATTCCTAGAGGAGTGGTTCAGATTCTGATTGCTTGTTGCGGATTGCTTACATGTAGGGTTTCCCTACTCGGTACTTTTGTATGTTGATCGATGTTATTAAGATTGATGATTGTTGTTGGCTATGATTGTCGTTATTGTTGTTGATATTGTACCATGGTTGTTGTTGATGATGGTGGTGATTGTGGTTGTGATGGTTATGATGATACTTGGTTCTATTTTGGTGGTCCGGTCGGGAGACGATTGCACACCCCAAGTTCGCCTCTCGTGGCTCTCCTGCCACTACAAGAGAATGATGCTTTAGCTACTGAATTATCAACTGAGTTAAACTAAGTAGCTAAATATATAACTTAACGACTAATGTTGAGACAAAAAATATATTTAGTCTCTACATAGGAGAACAAGCTATAATGGTAGCTAATTACGTCTCTAGTTTAGAGACTAAATAAAGAAAGTAGCTAATTTAGTATCCAATTTAAGTTTTTAGATACAAAAGTTTGTCGGTAGCTAGAGTTGTCTCTATATACGTCGACACAATATAACATCATAATTTATTTAGTCGCTACCACCAAAGAAAATTAGCATATAAGTACGTAGTTAATATAGAGACAAAACAAAGTGAGTATCAAATTTAGTATTTAATTTTAGTTTTTTGCTACGGAAATACATTGGTAGCTAAAGTTAATTTTCACTATCATGTATATTGTACATTTAATACAAAATAAATATCAATGTGAAATATACTTTTGAATTATTATCATAGTCTACTTATATTTTTATAATTATTATTAAAAAGTACCTTATAATGCTCATACGTAACAATGACTTTTACTTTAACTAAATATTCATTACCCACATAGTTATTAATCTTCATGTGGCTCAATGGTTAGAATGTCATTTATGGATTTGTAGGTCATGTGTTCGAGTCCACTTACAACATAAACTTTAAATTTCCCTACAAGAGGTGGTGCATGGACATCCATGCATGTTCCACGACCTAGACGGCTGGCAGTGGTCCTACGGGTAAGTTTCTTAAACTCAATATTAGACATTTCTAATATCATAAAACAAATAGTTTACTCTTAAACCATTTAGATCTTATGCATGCATAACAATAACAATACAAAATAAGAAGAACCATTTTCCTTACATTGATTTTGGAACAAATATGGGCACAAGATTAGGACACCTTCCTAATCTTATTCTTGAGCTTATAATGTTAGTGATGAACTTCCAAGTTCTTAGTATAAGAACACTCCTATTAGATGCACCAAGACAATACCCAAAATCACAAATATTACTACACTAGTAATATAATAGTAGCCCTTAAATATAATTTCTAATGACTCTTATTACTACCTTAGTAATTTTATTAGAAATTTAAGAACTCAAGTCTTAGAAAAAACTTCTCAAGTTATTCTTAGTGTGAGAGTTGTAAATTTTAGAGAGATAAGTATATGTTATGAATATGTTATCAAGTATGTACCACAAGAGGAAAAACACTCCTCTTATGGCCTTATTTTGGCCGGTCATAGCCCCATGGGGAAGGGTGTCCCTTTTGCTTTTGTTCTTAACAAAGCAATAGACTTAAGGCTAGGTTTAGGTAGTAATCATGTTGTTTTAATTCTTAACTAGAACAACAAATCATGACCTAAAACCTACCCTTGTACCCTCCAACCGGTTTTAACAACATAATATGGGTGTCCATTTTATTTTTTGTAATTTGTCATTTGTCACATATGTGACATGTGACATGTAACATGTAATTAGGCTTATAAATGTACATTTAACTAATTTAAATGCAATTTCATAACAAATAAATTAGACTTAACATTTTAAGTCACATTTTATAATTACATGTAAATAAAATGGGTCATCTCATATTTGGTTAATATAATCTACAACAATTTGTAATTATAATTAACCAAATTCACTTATCTCAAATTTTCATAAACATAATGCATTCTTAGTAATATAACAATTAAATTACCAAAATGAATCTTATTTAATCACATTACAATAAGATATAATTCTCACTTTAAACTTGTTCAAATTAAGGGATTAATTAATCTGTATCACTATACAATTAATTAATGTACATGATTAGGGGATTGTCCTTTAGGTGTGACCTAAAGGGATCAACTGATCACCACCGTCATACGACAGTAACGTCAAACTCAATTGAGCCAATCGTTACCGACAGTAACATGTGTCTCAAAGGTTACTTTTAAGTAGCATGGACAAAGAGGTCTATTTTCATTTATCCTTGCTAAATAATTCATTTAGGTAGCATAATTATGACACCAGATAGAAGCGTATTGGTGTCATCGGTCCAATTTAAGTGACAAGTGCAATAGCCCTTAGACACTTTTTAATAAGTATCTTGTCCACATGTAATTTGGCCTTGATTTATCTTTACTGAAAGTTCTTTAAGATTTGGCAAACTTTATTTGAATTCATTATTTGAAGTTCTTATCTAATTCATTATTTACAGAAATGGTATTTAAAATTCTTATAATAATATCTTTAGGTTACTTATACCATTTGAGTTTTTCGAATTTTCTTTTTAATAAAATTTGGTTATTATTTGTATTAATATCTATGTCATTTTTGTTCTCTATCAAAATAATTGAAAATACTGAAATCAATTCAAAATATTTTACTTCACTTAATATTGAAATACACTTTTATATTTGTTTTGGAAACCATAAAGGTATACATCAATTCAACCTTATATCCTTATAAAATCATTTTACATATTCCTACTATACAAGATTTAGAAATAAAACTTTTCTGTTTACTTTAGAACGCAAAGAGGTATAAATCAGTTAAATTGTGTATTGTTATTAAGTTATCTTATAAATTTGGTATAACGCTTAAATCATGTAAAGACAGTTTGAAGTAATATTGTATACACTAAAGTTTAAACCTTTATATATTTTTTTAAAACTTTAATAGTTTGAAAGTGGCATTTTCATTAGCGAAAGGGCAACGATTGTTGTGTGGTTCCTTATCAGTAGTTACTTGATTGTAATGGCATCATTATGAATTGCTAGCAAGTCATCTAGCGGGACTTGATAATTGAGCCCCAAAAGTAGTTCTATTGAAATGAGCTCAAAAGTTTAGGTAAGACTACATTTTGAATCGCCTCAACCGACTTACAGATTAGAAATAAAGTGTGTTTTACTATTAAATTATTATGCAGGTAGACTCGTGTAGACCTATTAGTATGACGTCCATTTAATGTTTATAGTTCGAATATGTATTTATCATATGGCGGCATCTCTAAAATTCTATTGTGGAACTCGAGTTCAAGTCAAATAGGGTTCAATAAAATTTAAATTAAACATAAATTAGGAAGAAATTATTTTAATAATTTTTAAATCAATTATCTTGGTTTTTATTTTAATTATTTAATGCTAATTTAACATAGGGTATTACAACATGACTTAGAGTCGTATTACTAGTGGGTAAAACACTTTGTAATTGGCAAAAAAAATATCGAAGAGTGAGCAAATTCTCCAATTAGCTATTTCTTATATAAACATGGATTGGTGCAACTGACCCACCCCCCATTTACTTCCCTTTTAAGAAACCCTTTGCTACCTCCATTCCTCACCTCCCTACCAACCCAGCTCACCTCCGTTACCGCCAGAGATGCGGCCATCCTTAGGCCAATCTCTGGCGGGTTAGTTTGCTCAACCATGGTTCATTTTTCTCCGTCAGCGATCGGTTTTGAGTTTTTTTCCTTTGAGTTGAGTTAAGGTACGTTTGTCTTCGATTTTTGATGATTTCGATGTCGGCTTGATCTTTTCTCTTTTTCGTGCTTATTATAAGATTTATTTGGTGTTGGAAATCGTTGTTTTATGAGTTCATATTTTAATGTTTGCGATGTCTTGGGATTTAATTTGCTTGTTTGAGGATCTTCATTACCAAATTCATTTATGCTTCGTTATCTTCTTCTTGGACATTGGGTAAATGGATTGGTACGTTTTTCGCTACTTATAGCTTCATTTTAACTCTCCATCTTCCTCAATCATACGCTACTTTTCACCATATTACCTATGTTTCAATTTGTGATACACGGGTTTCGCGATCCTTTCCAAATTGTGATACACGGGATTCCACGGATGGAGCTGAGAAACGAGGGACAAGCGTGAAAACACGCATTTGTGGAGTCGCCACCAACCTTTGTGGGAACTTGGAACCGTTCGAATAATTTATGCCATGTCAAGACACGAAGGAATGACATGAACACTAAGAACTCGTTACCCTTAGCATTCTATGTCTAGAATGACTCTCGTGGATGCCAATGAACACGGATGTTCACAGAGATCTGGAGTAAGGGGTGCGGGTACGTATTAGGAAGTTCTTTTGATCGAACACCTAATCCCGCCCGCCTCGATAGCAGCCTCTACTAATGATTAGGGAAACTCTTCTGTTATCGATGTGTTGTCAGTTATATGCATGCTATGCAACATCCACGTTTTAATCCTAACATGTGAACTTAGACTATGTCGGTTGAGCATGTAATTTAGCATTCAATTAGGTCGAAGTAGGATTTAAGATTCAATTGCATGTGAGAACAATTAATTAAATCATAGAATGATTACGAAATAAATTACAAAAGAACAAAGATTACAATGGATTTCATGATCTACTTCGGAAATATGTTTAAAAGATTAATTGAAATAAACAAAGGATTAACAAAACTAAAACGAATCAGATTAGCAGCGATAAAACGAATAATAGTTGATTTATTACTTAATTAAACTACGTCAAAGCGAAACAGGAAGTTCAGAGACAGGAACCAGCCCGAAACAGGCGCAACAGGTCATGACCTTCCGTCTGTTCCCGAGATGGATTCTGGCTGTGAAGCTAGAATCGCAATCAGTTAGTATTTTGTTGGTGATTTTATGGTTTATTAATAATCTTTAAGTCGAATTGAAGTGATTTAATATATTGAAATACACTAATTATATCAAAGACGTATCTAAAGACTAGATATGAACGAATCTAACCGTTTAAGACACGGTCTTGAATTAAGGGACAAAACCCACTAATATTGACTATTAGGGATCTAAGTCAAAAATTAAATAAATAATATGTAATAAGAATATAAGAAATAATGAAAGACTAAAGAAAAGGTTTGAAAACGATTTTGACATAAATCCGACATGAATCTTACATTAGATGAAATACAATACAATAAAAAGACGGGATTAAACACCATCAGATTTACATGTTGACGAAACGAGATATGAACTAAAGTTATGATTTAGTGACAGCTCGACTCGAATGTAAAGAAAGTGCCCTCGCAAGAGGAACGGTTGATTAATTTAGATTGATTATTGTTTAGTTGGTGAAATTGGTAGGTCAATGCAATAACATGACGGGAACCCAAAATGATTTGAGCTTACGTGGTCGATTGATCAACCACGTAGTTGTCAAAAATGTTTAGAGCAAGGTCTAGAATGCAAAGAGAGAGAAAAGAAAGGGCGGAACACTCGCGTGCCTTGAAAGTGTGCACGAACCTGTCCTTATATAGGGAGAAATCCGAAGAGTTTTGGAATGACTCGAACACGGAAAGAAATCTAGAAAATATTCCGAAAACAGAAAAATAGAGTTGGGGAAGAGGCGCAGTAGGCATTGCAACTCTTGGAAAAGGCGCAGCTCCTGCCGCGTCATATCACGAGCAGTTTCCTACTTTGAAAGAAAGATTTCCGCGTTTCTTTATGGAATTGCGGTAGATTTCGAATTCTCTTTTAAATTAAATATGAATATATTTTACCGAGAAAAGATAAGTTTTGAAATATAAAAATATCCGGAATATTCTCGAGCGTTCAGACACGGTTTTAAAAGACGGTTTATAGAAAATGAAGCGTTTTTTACGCGGACTCCAAAATGACTCTAATGACAGTCAAAACGACTGTATCGGCACGTAGATGACGACCAAGGGGTAGTTTGAGCTATCACTTGACGATAAACTGACGAATTATCATAAATCGTTTCGTTGTACCAAACATGCGGCCCAATCATCAGTGGGTGGTTGGCGGAAGGTGTAGATTCAAGGTATCTACCGAACCCCTACTTTGACTGAGACTATGGCGACGCGAGGCGGTTCAAGGGGTCTGAACCAAGGACCTGTCGTCGGGAACATTTTAAAGTCTGTCGACTGTCGGGGAGGGTGGTTTAAAGTCCATTAGACTATATACGAAAGCTCGCCAGCCATAAGAAGGAGTCCTACCTGAGCATCTTCTTACTTGGACTTGAGGTTCCGTTATGAGGCTTGCCAGCCGTCAGAAAGGCATACGTATTGAGGCTCGCTAGCCGCTGGGGATAGGATGCGTAATGAGGCTCGCCAGCCGCTGGAGATAAGGTACGTAATGAGGCTCGCCAGCCGCTGGATGTGAGAATCTGCTTGTCTCTATTCTCAAGCGAACACTCGTTTGGGAAACACGTGTTGAAACCTGATATATGAAAGATTCTTTCAGGATTTAATCGTTCCGAGAATCTGCTCGGTTGTGGCGAACAAATATCTTGAGGATAAAAAATGGGCCCACGGATTGTATATCCGTAAAAGGCGGGTCTCTGCTGAGATGATGCGACGGTTTTGAAACCCGCCAAGACACGGGTCTTGAAAAAGAACCAAACCATGAAAAATTGAAGTCGGAGTAAAGGCGCATAAGACTTGGGCCCACAAGTAACGAACTTGTAACCAAATTTTCAAATTTAGGTAAAACATTGCTGAGGAAAGGGCGCAGCAAGAGCTGCGACCTTTGGAAGAGGCGCAACTATTGCTGCGTTCCTTCCCTAGCTTCTCCTTGTCTGATAAAATACGCGATCAGACGGATGCATTTCATTCATCCGAAAATCATAAAACTCGAACAATTATCTCAAAACCCCACCAAGTTTGCGGAAATCTTGATCAAATTACTCCATAAGCCATGACAAACCGAGGTATGCATTATAATCTCGCTTTAATTGTTTATATTTGATTGATTTTGATTTTGAATTTGGGGTTCCCTTCCCCAAAGAACTCGAAAATTTAAGGGTTCTTGCTCCCTTGATTTGTATGATAGAAATTGACTTTAGAAATGAACCATTGGCCTTGTTAGGAACATAGCCACGTATTCGTTTTTTGTTTTTGTCGAGTTTTGAACAAATGAGACGGGTACTCGCTTACTCAAAAACTGCTTCGAAAACCCCCTTAGGGTAACTCATTTTGGATGAAATTTCGTTTTACGGAACCCTTGTGTAGTGGGTAAACTTGTTGTAGCATTAGATTTTCAGTTGCGACGGCTTCTGCAGGACGCTTTTCTAGGGTATAACCGCTATGATAGCGAAATGCTGTCGAATTTTCGACTCAAACCCAAAATTAGGCTTTGAATTTAGACTTGAGTGACTTGAAATGCTTTTAAAATGTGCTTCCCATTGTTTGAAACCGCTGACTTGAAACCCAAAACCATAAAACTTCTTGAAAATGACTTGAAACGCTTTTAAAATGCGCTTCCCATTATTTGAAACCGCTGAGGATTTGCTTGAACTGTTTGATACGTTTGAAATGTGCAGGTGACATTCCTTCTACGTCAGGGAGATTTCCCATGGACATAGATCTTGAGCCTTCTTCTTCCCGTGTGGGAGAAGATACACCAGCCGAGGTGGTGCAGGAGACCGGAACGGCTGAGGACGAGGTTCCGAGGAGGATTACCACAGGTCTAGGTGGACACCATCTGGCGGGTGCACCTGAGTGGGCTGAGAAATGGGATGATAGACATCTCATTTGGGCAGTGGAGAGCCACCTGTCTTACAGGACGACACAGACCATGGTAAGCCTTTGTGTTTGCTTGTCGTTTTCTATATCCGATTGTCACTTCTTTTAAAATATAAAATGCTAATTTTTTATTCAAATTGCAGGAAGCCAGGAACATGAGCTCCTTTTACGGCTTCACGACCATGATGGAGGTGTACTAGAAGCTGACCGAGAATGAGAAGACCCTCATTTTGGGATGAAATTTTGGAGAGTTGGTCCGAGCCTGGAGGTCAATCAGGGCGATGAAGATTCGGGCTAACCTTTGCCTGATTCGGGCCTTCTTGGATCGTTACTGGAATACGACTTCGACCTTCCATTTGCCTTTTGAGGAGGTCGGAATCACCTTGGAGGATTACGGCATGATTTCTGGTTTGCCGTGTGGAGAGGAGAGCTTGGAGTGGCCGTCGGTGGCCATGAGGGTCAACTCGGAGGAGGCGAGACAGCTAATAGGTTGGAACCTGCCGGGAGGGGCGGCTGCTCTACCTGGGTTGGTACCGAGTTCTTACGTTAGAGACTACTTTGCTGGTAGGACTCCGACGAGAGTGAGAATAGGTGGAGAGATGGTGGCTCCAACTTCTTGTACAGCTGCGCAGAGGGCTCAGCTTTTGTTGTGGTGGTTTTTGTCTTCGATTTACTTCGGAGACAAGGGGGAGAGGCTATCGGCGAAACTTCTTCCTTTCCTTTCTGATTTGGGTAGCCTAGGTCGCTGGGACTGGGTTACTCCTGGCTTTGCGGTCCTTACTCGATACATGAGGGCCATGGTCAGCCCGGAGCTGATGAAGAAGGGGACTTCTCCTGCTACAGCCGGTCCTGGACTCTTGCTGGAGGTATGAACCTTCCTTTGAACCTTATTGAAAGATCAATAATTTTGTTTTGATTGAAAGATCAATATTTGATTTTGACGTTGATACTGTTATTACCTTTTTTGCAGGCGTGGGTGTACTCCTACTTTCCGGGCTTCGCTCCCAAGAGGACGGATCCTTAGCCAAGGGCGTACACAGTTGTAAGGGACTGGGTAGTGTGCCGTAAGAAGAGCCAGCGTTCCTCTTACGATGTCTATAGAAGGGGCGTGAATGCCCTGCAGCTGGAGCACGTAAGTATCTCTGACTACTTTCTTATCTGTCTTTTATTTTGGAGAAAGATCATAAAGAATGATCATTTGTCTTATAATCGTTTGGAACTAGATCATAAGAACGACCCCTTCTTTTCTTGGTCTTAGTGGGTTCCTAGGCCTTGGGTTGACTACCCGGACGCACCTACTTTCGTAGTTGAGGTCCTACGTCGTAGGAGCTCGAGTTGGTTGCTGCTCAGGACGCCTATGGGACTTGTGTAGTACTTAGGCTAGCGTTTGACTCCGCAGTGCTCTCGTGGGGCTTTTACGGTCCCCATCGATCCTCCAGGGTCGATGTTTAGGGAGCCTTCTGACGCTGTGAGAGAGGCTGACCTGGTTGGCGTGAGTGGAGACGCCCTTCTTCTTCCTGGCGAGGATTACCCAGGGTTTGTTCGCCGGAGATTGGCGTACAGGCCGATCGTGGTAAGCATTGCTTGTTATTGTTGTATTGAACTTTGAGAATTGATAAGTTGTTTGTTGATGAACCTATTTGATCTTTTGCAGAAGATCGAGGTGGCGGGCGTCGAGCCCCCAGCTTACCCCGTGGTGCTTGAGTAAACGGATGCAACTGGCTCCACGACGATTTAGAGCTTCGTGAGTTGAGCGCGGCGGTGACCGATGCTGGCATTGGAGGAGTGGGAGCACCTCGTGAGGAGGGTGAGCTTCCAATCCATAACCGTCTTTGTTGCATAGGAATGCATTTGTTTTAACCTTTATTTGTGTTTGAATGTAGGTGGCCCCGTCTCGGCATGTCGCACTCTGGAGGGTGGCCAACTGATTACGGGCTACAGCCGCTGAGGCACTTGCAGATGGCCAGGACCGACAGGTAGGAACCTATCATTTCCATATCATTTATTGCTGCATTTTTGTGTTTTTTAAATGAAATGGTTGACTGAAACGAGGCATTTCTTTTTGCAGAGAGCCTTGGAATGTGAGCTGGTAGAGTCTCGCGTGGAAACAGCGGAGTCTCGAGAAGAGATGGCTCGCTTGTTGAGGGAGCTGGAGGCCCGGGATGCCGAGATTGCTGCCCTTGAGATTTTAGCTGGGCTCACTGGCGATGAGGATTAGCCGTCTTGTTTTGTTTGTAGACTTTGGATATTTGAACTTTGTTTTTGTATTTGTTGTACATTTGGATTTGTTTTCGGGCGATAGCCCCCCAGTCTTGCGTATATTCCATTTTTTACTTGTGTTACGACGGCCTGCGTGCATCTGCTGGAAGATATCTTTTCTTCCTGCAGGTTAGCTTAAAGATATGTTTGGTAGCTGACGGTTTCTGCCGTCATGCTGCCGGAATAGAATTCACATAAATTACATGTAGCAAGTAATCTACTCAAACATTTTACATGTGACATATCGGTAGTCCAAACTAGCACGAAATGAGTGCCTAAATATGATTAAATGCGAAAAAATGTATGAAAATGTAAAAAAAAATATGACCGACAATGGGGAGGGTTACCTCGTAAAAAAAGAAAAGAAAAGAAATATATAAGTTTAGAAAAAATGGAAATGAGATGATTTTCCTAAAAAAAAAAAAGAAAAGAAAATGAATGAGTGTGCGTGATTGGCGAAAATGTCGATTGTCGTCTAGAAAACCGAACCTAGCTAGGAGTAGGAAATCCAAAACCTTGGTAACTCAGCATATTTTCCGAACCTATATCCCATAGGAATAGGAAGTCATAGAGGAACATGAATTAGGCAGGCGCAAGAGCTGGAAATTCTGAGAAAGAGCATGAAGAAGAGGCGCAGCAAGAGTTGCAACTCTTCGAAAGGGCACAGCTGTTGCTGCGTCATTTCTTTGGCTGATCAAACCTCGATTAAAGTTAGGAAAAGACGAATAGTATATATAGAGAGCTCGGTTGAAGATATTATTCATACAATTCTTCCAACAATCCGTCTCTCATATAAAAATTCTCAAATCTCAAAAAAGAAAAAAAACTTGCAATATAATGGATGCCTTTGATAACCGTCTCCAAAAATGGGCAAATGAGTTCACCCATGTTGACAAAACATCACATGGGTGCCTAAAATCTAGGGACGATCTTGAGTTTAAAGTTGGTGAAAGTAGTAAGACCCTTCCTAGATGCTTGTCTTGAGTATTGGGGTCCTAATTTAAAAGTATTTGCCTTTCCTGGAGGCGATATTTGTCTTTTCCCGGAAGAAATAGCTGCCATTGGGGGATGGAACCCAGAAGATGCTCCAGTTATACTGATGCGTGTATTTTATATAGACTTTCTATTCCATTTATGCGCGCATTTCTATGTCATTTAAGTGATATTATATCACTATATGCCCGTATTTGGCTACTTTGTACTTTCATTACTATTTTGTAGGTACAAGCTGCGTAGTAGCGGAAACCGAGCCAAAACAGTCCACTTTGCATGCATTTAGGAGAATGGAAGGAACGGAACAGAAGCTCTTGCATGGGGAAGCGTGAAACCGCTCGCAATCAAGTCCAAAATCATGTCCAACACTGCACGATAGGCCAAAAGACCTCGATTGACTATACCTTTGGTCGATCGAGGAGAGTTGAAGGAAGAAAGACCTCGATCGAGCTGTCCTGTGCTCGATCGAGTAGTAGCCGCTCAAAAGTTGCTCGATCGAGTAGAATTGTTACTCGATCGAGTGATTTTCTCCAATAAAGTCCTCGATCGAGTGGTTATTTCCCTCGATCGAGTAGAATCTATCATGGGCCTTAAGTTCGTAGCTTAATTAGGGTTTAACAGTCGTGTTTTGCATTATATAAACTCTTATTTACGTCATTAGTTAGATATTCAGATTCGGAGTCATTAGGACTCAGAACCACTAGGGTTCGGAATCATAGACATTAATCTTCCTTTAGTTTTCTGAACTTTTAATCTTTGGTTTGCATTCGGGTTTATCGACGTGGAGTTGTTCTTTACGCCGGATTTGCTAAGATTGTAAACTTCCTTTCTTCTTCTTTTCTCTCTTCCTTAACCTTGGTCTTAATTACTGTTTTCTCTTCCTAATTACTGCTGCGTTATTATTGTCTACGCTTGTTAATTACGATTTTATTATGTCTATCGTCATATGTTCAATCGTCTTTGTTAGCATCGTTAATAACATGAGTAGCTAATTCTCTTGTATGCTGGGATGAGGGAAGCTGTAGTAGAGGCATGTTAGGATAGATTATTTTAGTTCGTCTTGAATATGAGAATCAGTTTAAGCAATTTAATTGAGGTTTAGTCGAATGAGTGCACACAGGAGACTAGGCTAGGTAGTTAACCCCGACCTGGATCGAGAGATTGGAAGGGAAGGCTTGCTTAGAATTGATAGGTGACTCCTAAGAGGACGAGAGTTAATTAGGAAAATCCCTAGTGTGGTTTGAGACCGAGAGGAGAAAACCATTGCTCTTCTCATTGATAGATTGACTGACTTAGTTGACCCGTAGATGCCGATACTGCAGTAGACCGAATCCTAGCATATTTCTCTCTTATCTGATTTATTTCATACTCATTTCTATCTTTATTTCTCTTCCTTTAATCTTATTTAGTTTAGTTAAAACAATTTCAAAACCCCCCCAGATTGTTACTTGCAGATTTAGATTTCAGTTAATTAGTTTCCTCCCTGTGGAGATCGACCCTACTTCCGCTATCTTCTTAGCTAGTAGACTTAGGTTTTACTTTTGGTGTATAACGACAACATCAAATTTTGGCGTCGTTGCCGGGGAGGCAATTTAATTTTCTGTTATTTATTTCTGTCTCGTCTTAAGGAATTTCTAATTCCTTAAGACTGTTCTTATCTTTCTCTCTGTAGTTGTGTATGCGCAGGTAGAGAGGGATAGGTAAGACTCTTCAGGAGGAAGACTTGAGTACTCCTGATTCCGTCTTCGACTGTTGAGATTACCGTACCAGCGAAGATGGAAGAAGTTCACACATGTTCGAGCGATTCAAAAGTGGAGCTAGACTCCCAGCAAAGACCGCATGTGTGGAAGAAGAAGGCGGAAATTACCACAGCTGAGGGTACTTCCGCAAGTCAAAGGCCTGACGGTGGCCTTGTCATGAAACTAATTGGTTATTAGCCGGGTTTTCAACCCCGTGCAATTTGTAAAAAAACAATTTATTGCGTTTGCGTTAGACAATTAGACTATTACGTGATAATCCGTAGTTTAGATAGACAATTTATTTTTCCTGCTAGACTTTCTTTTGGTATTCTTTTCTGGGCATCGGTTGGCATCGGTTTTGCAGGAGAAGAAGCGGAAAACAATTGCTCAAAATTGAAAGTTGTGCAATTGCGAAAGTGCTCGATTGAGCAAAGAAGAACCACTCGATCGAGCTGTTTTACCTGACGATGTGCTCGATCGAGTAGAATTTCTACTCGATCGACCCCCAGTTTGATGCTGGTTTGGGGAAGCTTTGTTTTGTGAGTTGTTTCTGTCCCTTTTTTCCATTCTTCATATATATTTCATTCATTAAGAACATGTATTAGGTTGTCTTTTTCTCTTTCCCTTATATGCTTTGTGCTATAGCCAATGAGGACATTGTCTGTTTTGGTTTCGGGAAGTGTTTTACATCCTTTTGCGTCTGCATTTGCATTTGTATTGCATTCACGTTTACAATTCATGTTAATTAGAAAAAAATTGAAAAAATCAAAAATATCACGTTTATTTTTGCATTTAGTTGAGTCGGATTGGAGTCTCGTTCATGATGAAATTGCACTACAAGTCTATTCTATGCTATTCTTTGCACCTTTCTTGAGTTACTTAGTGAAATCGAAATAGTGAACTATTGAATTTTGTCTTGGAATGTAAATTTGATTATTAGACTTGACTCAACATTTTGGCAAACTACTTATATATTCTGAGATTTTAGAGCCTATAACTGGTGACATCCATGACCAGTTCATCTAGGAATGAGAGTAGTTACTCCCCACATCTCGTGTCATTTGCTTGTATATGAATTTTGATTTCTTATTGCCTGCACGCATTGGGTTTGTGGTCGGTATTACGTGTTTTGAGAATTTTTGCATCTCCCTTTTCCTCATTTTACCCCATTAACTCCACATAAAGCCATATCTGCCTGTTGCCCTTAACTACATCCTAAACTGAGCCTACTTTTGCCGAGCTAGTTTAGTAGTCGAGGTATATTCTACCGTTGTGTCAGTTTTTGGCTCGTTTTCATTGATTGGAGTGGGTATTTGCGAGAAAAAGAAGAGAAGTGAGAATAGTGTCTCGATCGAGTACTTTGTTTAGCTTGATCAAGCAGAGTTTGTGTTTTTGTGCCTCGATCGAGTGATTTATTCTACTCGATCGAGTGGTTTTCCTCAGTCAGCCAAGAAAAAGAAAGAAAAAGAAAGGAAAAGAAAGAAAAAAATGAAAAAATATATTGAAAAATAATTGGCTGAAGTTTTGTTGTTTATGTTGGAGTAGGTGTCCTCCACAATAGTGCGCCACATAATAAATCTTATTAAGGAATATAATTGGGATATTTATTGACTATATATATGATTAGTCAGTTGATTAACGTAAATCAATAACGGTTGGCTGACTAGAGTTTGACGTTATTGTCGTTTGACGGCGGTGATCAACTGATCCCTTTCGGTCACACCTAAAGGATGAAATCCAAATAGTAACTAATTATTTGTATACGATACAGTTAATTAGTACATTACATATATTCGATATGTACGAGAGTTAATTGTTAGAAATTGAGTTAAGAACTCAAATTCGATTAAGTTTATTTTTTCAATTATGCGATAATTGACTAATAAATTTATATCTTATTTTAATACGATTAAATAAGATTTAACTTAGTAATTAATCGTTAAATTACTAAATTAGTTGAGGTTTTGAGATAGAGGTAATTAGTTAATTATATTTACAAGGAGTTGTAAAATAAATTAACCAAGCATTGTGGGACCCATTATATATTGATATAATGGTAAAATATTACTTAAAATGTTAAGTACATATTATTTATTTAATTGAGTCATATAATTGTTATATGATCAAATTAACACTTAATTATACAAGATAATTAACCATATGATCAATAAGTATTTGTGAGACAAATATCAAAAATCAAAATGGACCAAACTAGGCCATTGTGGCCGGTTGGATTGTAGTTAGAATGGTGATGATTGTTGGTCTTGTTTATACCCTTTAGTTACTAATTGAAAGTGACATAACAAGTTGAAAACAATCATCACTTATACTACAACACTCCACTTTAATGCATGTGATCAAATTGAACAAAATAAGAGTCCAATTTTGGACAATGTGGTCCAGCCAAATGGCCTTTATAATGAACAATTGTTGTTCATTTTTTACTACTTCATTTTGTGCAATTTGTTTACTTCTCTCTAAAATTCTTCCTCTCACTATAAACTCTCATATACTAATATTTTCTAAGTATTACTAGTGTAGTAATATAGTCTAATATTAGTAGTATATCATCTATCTTATTATCTAGTTAATAATAAGGGTGGATTATTTGGTGTCATCTTGGTGCAACTTGAAGGAGGTTTTCTAGTTTGGAGATTTCTTGTGTTCATCCATATTTGTAGCTCAAGAACAACAAGAAGGAGTTCTTGTTGTGCCCATATATTTTCCATATCAATGTGAGGAAATTTCTTCTTTTATATAAATGTCTTTATATTTGCTTGCATGTTACATAGATCACTAAATACTAAATTAACAAGTAATTTAGCAACTAATTAGAAGAGTCTAATTAAGGTCTATGGACTTTCAGTTTACACCTCCTGTGCTTATCATTATTTTGTCGAGGTGTTATTTGGGATTTGTGTCGTATATGCCTATTTATGTTAAGGCATCGAGCTTAATTTTTGATGGTTGGAAGAATGGAACGAGTTCTATTGCGGTCTTGTTAGGAACTAGCTTGGCTCTTTACCCTCACATTTCCATTATTTGTTTTGCCCCTTCTTACCAATTAGCCTCACATATCCATATCTTTGCAAATGTTCGGCACGTGATTGTCCTTGAACGGTGGTTGTGCGTGTGTACGGTGCTTGAATCATCTTTCATATTAGTTAGCAATTCATGTTGTGTCGGTCGTAGTCTAGGTGAGTGACTATATTTTCTGCTCTCCTTCTTGTACATATTTGCTTACCGTTTGCTTGTTGAGAGAAGAGTGACCCGTGAGAGTCCGAATTTGGTTGAGTCTTGCAAGGTCGAAAGTCTAATTTATTTCCAAGATTGTATAAATTCGTTCACTTTCGTATTAAGCTTTGTAGTGATTGAATGAGTGCATTGAACTATTTAGTATTGACTTGTAGCTAGCTCTGAGACTTGCTCCATTCCCCTAGGTTTATTTTGTTCCATATAGCTGCATTTAGTTTGCTTGAGGACAAGCAAAGGTTTAGTTTGGGGAAGTTTGATGCGTGTATTTTATATAGACTTTCTAGTCCATTTATGCGCGCATTTCTATGTCATTTAAGTGATATTATATCACTATATGCCCCTATTTGGCTACTTTGTACTTTCATTACAATTTTGTAGGTACAAGCTGCGTAGTAGCGGAAACCGAGCCAAAACAGTCCACTTTGCATGCATTTAGGAGAATGGAAGGAACGGAACATAAGCTCTTGCATGGGGAAGCGTGAAACCGCTCGCAATCAAGTCCAAAATCATGTCCAACACTGCACGATAGGCCAAAAGACCTCGATTGACTATACCTTTGGTCGATCGAGGAGAGTTGAAGGAAGAAAGACCTCGATCGAGCTGTCCTGTGCTCAATCGAGTAGTAGCCGCTCAAAAGTTGCTCGATCGAGTAGAATTGTTACTCGATCGAGTGATTTTCTCCAATAAAGTCCTCGATCAAGTGGTTATTTCCCTCGATCGAGTAGAATCTATCATGGGCCTTAAGTCCGTAGCTTAATTAGGGTTTAAGAGTCGTGTTTTGCATTATATAAACTCTTATTTACGTCATTAGTTAGATATTCAGATTCGGAGTCATTAGGACTCAGAACCACTAGGGTTCGGAATCATAGACATTAATCTTCCTTTAGTTTTCTGAACTTTTAATCTTTGGTTTGCATTCGGGTTTATCGACGTGGAGTTGTTCTTTACGCCGGATTTGCTAAGATTGTAAACTTCCTTTCTTCTTCTTTTCTCTCTTCCTTAACCTTGGTCTTAATCTCTATTTTCTCTTCCTAATTACTGCTGCGTTATTATTGTCTATGCTTGTTAATTACGATTTTATTATGTCTATCGTCATATGTTCAATTGTCTTTGTTAGCATCGTTAATAACATGAGTAGCTAATTTTCTTGTATGCTGGGATGAGGGAAGCTGTAGTAGAGGCATGTTAGGATAGATTATTTTAGTTCGTCTTGAATATGAGAATCAGTTTAAGCAATTTAATTGAGGTTTAGTCGAATGAGTGCACACAGGAGACTAGGCTAGGTAGTTAACCCCGACCTGGATCGAGAGATTGGAAGGGAAGGCTTGCTTAGAATTGATAGGTGACTCCTAAGAGGACGAGAGTTAATTAGGAAAATCCCTAGGGTGGTTTGAGACCGAGAGGAGAAAACCATTGCTCTTCTCATTGATAGATTGACTGACTTAGTTGACCCGTAGATGCCGATACTGCAGTAGACCGAATCCTAGCATATTTCTCTCTTATCTGATTTATTTCTTATTTATTTCTATCTTTTACTTCTCTTCCTTTAATCTTATTTAGTTAGTTAAAACAATTTCAAAACCCCCCAGATTGTTACTTGCAGATTTAGATTTCAGTTAATTAGTTTCCTCCCTGTGGAGATCGACCCTACTTCCGCTATCTTCTTAGCTAGTAGACTTAGGTTTTATTTTTGGTGTATAACGACAACATCATATACCCCTTAACTCCCAAGGGTATAAGAATAAATTCAGGGACCTCCTTGGATTGACTAAAGCTGAGGTGGATCGTCTTGTAACCTCCAAGGGTGTCTGCATGCATGATTTTATGGAGCGATTCATAAATAGGGAAGACCCTTCTTTGTCATATGTTGCAAGGCGTAGGGCCTTTGGGTTTTGCCTTTTGCATGGTTATATTTTCCAAGGACACATTGACAAGGAGATGAAGGGGGATCCCCTTTTCTTGAGTTTGGTGGAGCAAATGGAGATGCGCAAGAGCCCAGCTTGCCTTTGCTTAGGAGAGATTATCCTTGGCCTTTTTTTTTGTTTTCTTTTCCTCTTTTTTGTTTTCGTTTTTTTTAACATTCTTGCTTGCTTGCTGTAGATATGGTTGATGGAGCGCCTGCGATTGATTGAAAACCCAGTTAATGTTCACGGATATCGTGCTCGATCCATTACCATAACGACTAGGCTCTTATGGTAGACTTCTCCAGAATTCCCAGTTACTGGGAAAATAAGCTGAAAGGTGAAGGTGGCCCTTTGATCCGATGGACTGTGGCATGGTGGCCCCTTAGGTTGGTTACCGGAGTATTATCTTTGGATTCGATTCGGGCACTTCGCGTTCCTGGCGTGGAATTCATGGTATGTATTTTTCCGGAAAGATTGGTGAGGCAAGTGGGCCTTAGGTAGAGTATCCCGAAACTTGATACTGTTCCCAGGCTGCCTTGGCTCATATCGCAGAGTCTTGTAGGGAGTGGGCCGCGAGATGGGTACAAAGGAATATGTGGTTCATACCTGTTCTTGTTGGCTCCCTACGGGTATCGGACTAAGGGCGGGCATGTGGATTGCACTTTCCTAGTCATGCATCCAGTGGAGAGGTCGATAACTAATCATGCTGCGAGGGTAGTGATTGATAGACGCGGTAACACAAGACCTCGAGAAAGACCGTAGGTGATTAGGTCTGTAGTAATGCGGGAGCGCCTGGCTCATGGTCGAGACAAAAAGTGTGAGAAAGATGACAAAGGCAAAGGCAAGATGAAAGAATAGCCTTAGTCAGTTTTTATTATGTAGTATTATTATTATTTTTGAGTTGTAATGAAAGATGGTGGGATTTTTAGAATCCTAGCCGTAGCTTTTTATTTCAGCATTTCTTTATATATGAAATATTATTATTATTTTTGTAACACCCCTGATTTTATAATAAAGAATAATTTACTAAAGTCGTAAATTTTATAAATTCGTCTTTTACTTTTATTAATTAAAATATTTTAAGTCGATAATTTATGATTTCGTTGCTTTAAATTAATGTTAAATAGAATTTAGTTTTGTTGGGTAGAAACCGTCGCATTTCAGTCCGTTAAGAATTCATAATCGGATTCTACGCAAAAATCCATGTGAGTTGACCCAATATGAAATTTGGGTCTTCTATCATTCATTTTCTCAAAACAAACCCACTAAACTTCCTTCTCCCTCTCTCTTTTTTCAGCAACTTCCTCCTTCGTCCTCAAACACCTAATCACCATTAAAACTCCATAGCTTTATAAACTTAAGACGAATGTCAATTCTCCGTCTCTCAACGAAACTTGACGATGTTTACATTAATCTTCTCCTCTCATCCTCCTCTTTCTTTTCATAACATAAAATATTCATTTCCTCCAACTTTTTATAAAACCCATTTTCTAGATCTAAACTTAAGACGAGCATAACTTCTTCGTTTCTTAACGTAATTCAATTACGTTTAATGTTTCAGAATCCTCTCACCATCCTCTTTCTTTCTAGCTAATGAAATATTGAAACTTTTAACGTTGTTTTAAGTCCGTCTTTCATCATATTTCGCTTTTGGGTTCTTGTCGCTTTGTTTATCGGGAAAAGATGTATTTTGAAGATTTTGGGTCAAGAAGTTCATGTGGGTTGATGGTTAGCTTGGGAATCTAAGATTTGAAGTGCTAATCGAGGTAAAGGTGAAGGGTTACTCGATATAAATATGTGTTTTAAGTGTTAATTGTAGGCTTATTTAGTGAAAGATGGAATCTTTGCCTTAATTCCGTATAGATATGTGTTAGTTATTCATTCATATGTATGAATTCACCACATATGCTTATATTTCACTAATCTTATGCTAAGTTACATTTATCTTGTTCATTATGTCTACTTATCATGCTTGAACATGGGTTGAGTAGTAAATGTATCTTGGTTTACCTTAATTGATCTTGTCTAATGATTGGTCATGTTTAGATAGCATTAAATGTGGTTTGTTGTTGATAAATGTTGTTTGAATTAAATGGGTATCAAAGGATTTAGAGTATTGGTTGTTGTTGAATTTTTATTTTCGAGCATGTTGTCCTAGCCGGCCCACCGGCCGCCGGTCACTCCAACCGGCTGGGAACCTCCTGATGTAAAATTGGAAAATTTTGGTGTTTTTGGTTAAGTCTGAGTCCCATCCGGCCGACCGACCACTGGTCCCCCCAACCGGCTGGGCACCCCTGTATGTTTTGGTTGTTGTTTCGATGGACTGCGTGTCCCAGCCGGCCACCCGGCAGCCGGTCCCACCGGCTGGGAGTCCTCCTCGTCCCCTTTTCTTCACTCTTTCAGATTGGCATGTGACCCCCAGCCGGGTAGTCGGCCGCCGGTCACACCCACCGGCTGAGAGTCCTTGTAAGTTATCATGGTTGTTTAATGTTGTCGTGGTGCTAGCCGGGTACCCGGCAACCGGTCCACATGACCGGCTGGGACCCCCTGTGTCCTTTTTCTAATTTCTTGTCCACTTATCTTTACATGTAATAGTTTGTATAGTTTGTTTATCTTATGAACTTACATAATGACATTAAATATTCATGTTTAGAATATATAATATCTCACATGTTCATATCACATGATTTGTGACGGTTTTTAGTATGTCCCCTCTTTGAGTCGGTTTCACCTTATGTAATGAATTTGAGCATTACTCGTTGAGTGCTATGAACTCTCATTACCCGACTACACCTTCATGCTCATTAGACTCGAATGTCGGAGCGAGGGGGTGTATCCTTCATGCTTGAATGCATTTGTTAGTGGGGATATGACGACGTTGTTGGGAGGCGAACGCAATGCGTTGATCGACCCGTCCGTCAAATGTTGTATCCTTGCGAGGTGGTGCCATTGCATGTAGCGTAGTTGCTTGTCTATGATTCTTGTGCTCTTTCCGCTTCTTTCGTGTAGTTCAGCCGAATTTGGGGTACTCGACGTCCTTTGTGTTGATCGAGTCTTGGATGTGAAATGTTTATCGCATGTCGAATCATAACATGTTCATTCCGAGAGTCTGGCCAGGTTTAGACTAGGACCGTATTATTATCGTCGTCCTTCTGGGAGGAAATGAGTCTTTCATATACGAAATGTTTATCGTGTATGGTTCAGGGAAATGTTTATCCCGTGGATGTGTTTTGATCATACTTGCTATGTACATGGTGCTAGTGCGTGTCATTAACTGTGAGAGTGTATGTTTGATTACTTATGACCGTTGAATGCCTTGAATTGGTTTGTATGTTAAGTCCCCACCCTTTTCAAGTATATGTCACTAATGGTGAGCTACAAGCCCTTAGTTATCTAAATGGTTGCCAAGGGGAGTCTTCCCCGAGTCTTGTATTGCATGATGATGGATGGTGGTTTCCTTTACTCGTATATTGTTATTATCAAAATGCTATTCTCACATCCGACATGATATATATGTTTGCATGATGACACATGATTATATGCTTATTTATGTGCGTTTTGATGTGATATGGCTGGGAGAACCCTGAGTTACTCCCCACTAACTGTGGCATTCATTTTTAATGAATGAATAGGTTACACGTTGGTGTTTGCATGGGGTTGTGGCGAGTGAGCTAGCGAGCGTTTTTCTTATAGCGATTCACCCTTAGCATGTATTTTATATTAGTTTATTACTCCTTACGTCCCGGTCATTTGTTTACCTTTGCTTTTGGCACAATTATTAAGGAAATGGTAAGGGACCATTTGTGGTGGTACTTGGTGGATGACATGTGGACAATAGTCCCATTGGGTGATCAAATTACTCATAGGTTACCTTCGTAATATAGAAAGGTAAACAAATGAATGTGACACCCTAATAGGGAAATAATAAACAAATTACCGGGTCGGAGGGAGTATATTAATTGTGTTTTATCAAGGGATCGGTGTGTATTTGTTTAAGATGCAATTTGTATAAACGATTATTATACTAAGTTTTAGTTTTATAATATAGTGACATTCGCGGTTTTGCTTTTAAAGTTTTTAAAATCTCGTATTTTTCCGCTGCAAATCTCTGTGTTTACTTTACTGCGAAATCACGGGGTGTCACGGTTGGTATCATAACTATAACGTTCCCAACGCACATTCGTGCACCCCAACCTTAATTAGCTTAACCAAGGAATAATGAATGACAGATGGGTAGTCTTTAGGACCTAAGTTGGTAGTCTTTGGTGTGTTTTCTTTTGCTTGTTAGGTTATAACTTGTTTGTTGATTGTGTTGAGTGATGTTATGTTTGTTTGTATCTACCATCTTGAGGTGGACCATGTGTTGGCAAGAAGAAGTATTCTTAGTCGAAGGTTGAATATTGATGAGCCTAATTGAAGTGTATTTCTTCCTCATCGATGATTTTTCTTATCCATAATGTATCTTGCTCTCTTCCTTCTATCTAGGTACTTCTTTATCTTCTAACTTCTTTTCTCCTTTGAATATACTCTTGTTACTTTCCTTCATCTTACCCATTTGTACCCTCAACTTCCTCATGTAACCTTTTGTGGAAACCATACTCTTTTGTTTGATGTATATTAGACTTGGACGGAAGAATTTTGAACTTTGTGGAATGTTAGTGTTGGTTAGAATGAATTTGGGATTTGAGGAAAATGGTATAGATCTAAGTTCACCCCATAATGGTGTGTGGTTGTATCCTTGAGGAAAGTGTGGTAAGATAAGTATGATGATTTTAATGTTTAATGCTTGCCATGACTCAATTGTGAATAGTTCATGGTATTTGATGGTGTAAGGTTGAATGAGTTGGCTAGGACTTCTTAATCCATTAGTGATTTAATCTTTTGAACTTAGGAGTTTGGTTATATTAGATAGTCTTGAGGATCATACCTAGGTTAAAGCTAGTTGTTATAAGTCAGAATATTCGGATGTTACTTTGAGTTGTAAAATGCCTTTGAGAGTAGGTGACTCCTTGTGGTTTCCTAGTGTAGGTTTTTGGGTATATGCTTGGTGGAAACGTTTATGCCTATAATTCTTAAATTTGAAGACCTGATCTTATCTTATGGTATCGGAATCTCGTTTGAAGTGAAAGTCCATAGACCTTAATTAGACTCCTCTATTTAGTTACTAAATTACTTGTTAATTTAGCGTTAATGATCTATGTAACATGCATGCAAATATAAAGACATTATATAAAAGACGAAATTTCCTCACATTGAAAATGGAAATAAATGGGCACAATAAGAACTCCTTATTGTTCTTGAGCAATAATAAAGGATGATCCTAGAACAATCTCCAAAGTAGAAGGCCTCCTTTTAGTTGCACCAAGATGTACCCAAATAATCTAACCTTATTATTAACTAGATAATAAGATAAATATAATACTACTAATATTAGTATATATTACTACACTATTAATCCTTAATATTAGTATTATGAGAGTTTAGTGAGAAGATGAGTTTTTAGAGAGATGTGTAAATTAAGCACAAAATGAAGTGCTTAAAAAATGAACAACTATTGTCCATTTTATAGCCATTTTGGCCGGACCTCACATGTCCCAAATGGCCTCTTATTTTGTTAATTTATTCACATGCAAGAAGGTGGAGTGTAGGTAATGTGAGAATGATTAAAGTATTAAGGTTATGTCACAATCAAATGTAGAATTGTGTAAAAAGAAAAGAACAAAATCTTTTCTTTTTTCACATGCCATGACCGGCCACATGTGGCTTATTATGGTCCATTTTGATTTTTGATATTTGTCCCACAAATACTTATTAATCATATGCTTAATTATCTTATATAATTAAGTGTTAATTTGATCATATAACAATTATATGACACAAATTAATAAACAATATGTACTTAACATTTAAGTGATATTTTACCCTTATATCAATATATAATGGGTCCCACAATGCTTAGTTAATTTATTTTACAACTCCTTGTAAATATAGTTAACCAATTACCTCTACCTCAAAATATATGTAAAACATCAACTAATTTAGTAAATTAACGATTAATTACTAAGTTAAATCTTATTTAATCATATTAAAATAAGATATAAATTTGTTAGTCAGTTATTGCATAATTGAAAAATAAACTTAATCGAATTTGAGTTCCTAACTCAATTTCTAACAATTAACTCTTGTACATATTAAATATATGTAATGGACTAATCAACTGTATCATATAAAAATAATTAGTTACTATTTGGGTTTCATCCTATAGGTGTGACCGAAAGGGATCAGTTGATCACCGCCGTCATACGACAATAACGTCAAACTCTAGTCAGCCAACCGTTATTGATTTACGTTAATCAACTGACTAATCATACATATATATAATCAATAAATATCCCAATTATATTCCGTAATGAGATTTATTATGTGACGCGCTATTGTGGAGGACACCTAATCCAACAATCTCCCACTTGTGTGACACAAGTGTGCGTCAATAATTCTCTTATCTCTTCATCACATCTCCCACTCAACGCTAGGTGTCTTTCAGGTCGCACTTGCGATTGATTATATCTAGAGTGGTTTTCTCGATATGGAGAGTACCTGTCTGACCGGAAAATCAACCATAGATCCCTTTCCGAGCGTGGCCACGCATTTACAGTAACTAGTACTCGAGTGGCCTGAAGATGTTAGTACCCAACGTGGGTGAACAATTCCCGTGACTCATCTACTCTGTATGATGCAGATCACCATGACCCAGAAGATGTCCATCGGCCTCCTTTCACGGCACGACCTAGAACACCAACCAAAGCCAATCGGATATTGCACCGACTTAGATAGACGGTCGCCAGTCAATAGCATCGACTCATAGGAATAAGATAGAAGACCCTGCCACGACCAGGCATCAATTAATTGATTTAAGGGTCTATACAAAGGTCACTTTCCGACAGAGTGTCATACAGTCTATCTATGTAATCGACCAGTCATCTCCATGACCCCATGGTGCTGAACCAACCATCGATCGACTTACAATCTAGTCACTTCGAGACGTCACCTCATTGAGTGACTAGGGACAAAATACTAAGTTCGTCTTATTCACTTGAATAGGGTCCAATATTGTCTTACAATCTATTCGGATAAACAAAGTATTAAATTTAGTCAAACTAAATAAAACAGTTTATAATAAAACTCGAACATTGAATGCAATTATCATATATGAAATAATTAATACAACACTCAATTATTACATATTACATAATCTAAAAGAATTCTGGTACTCGTTTCAATCCCATTGTGACGATATAACCATCATGCTTAGCCTTTGATAAAGGCTTGGTTAAAGGATCAGCAATGTTATCACCTGTCCCAACCTTACAAATGTCAGTTTCCTTTCTATCCACGTAATCTCTAATTACATGATATTTCCTAAGTACATGTCTAGACTTATTACTAAACTTGGGCTCTTTTGCTTGAAAGATAGCCCCACTGTTATCACAATAAATTGTGATAGGATCTTTGGCAGTAGGGATACTTCTAGTACTTCCAAAAATTACCGAATCCACACAGCTTCCTTTGCAGCTTCAGACGCTGCAAAGTACTCTACTTCTGTTGTAGAATCCGCTGTAACGCTTTGCTTGAAACTCTTTCAGCAAACAGCTCCTTCATTCATCATAGAAAAATTGCCGGATTGGGATTTCACATCATCCCTATCTGTCTGGAAACTAGCGTCCGTGTAACCCTTTACACGCAACTCAGTCTCTTCTCCAAACACTAAGAACGAATCCTTAGTCCTTCTCAAGTACTTAAGGATGTTCTTTACGACTATCCAAGGACTCTCACCTGGATTGGCTTGGTAACGGCTTGTCAAGCTCAAAGCATATGCAACATCGGGACGAGTGCACATCATAGCATACATGATTGATCCAACAGCAGATGCGTAAGGGATCAATTTCATGCGTTCAATATCCTTGGGTTTGGTAGGGCACTCTGACTTGCCCAAAGTGATCCCACTACCCATAGGAAGAAAGCCTCTCTTAGAGTCTTTCATGTTGAACCGATCAAGAATTTTATCAATATAAGTTTCTTCACTTAATGCTAGTATCCTTCTAGATCTATCCATATAGATCCGGATACCTAAGATGCGCTGGGCCTCTCATAAGTTTTTCATTTGGAAATGAATCCCAAGCCACTCCTTCACAGAAGTGAGCATTGTATTATCATTCCCAATGAGTAATATGTCATCTACATACAAGATTAGAAAAGTTACTTTACTCCCACTAAACATCATGTATAAACATGGTTCCTCGACACTTCGAGTGAAACCATTTTGTTTAATTACATGATCGAAACGATGATTCCAACTCCTGGATACTTGTTTAGGACCATAGATGGATCTCTTAAGTTTGCATACCATCTTAGGATTTGATGGATCCACAAAACCTTCAGGTTGTGTCATGTACACTTCATCTTCTAGAATCCCATTCAAGAAGGCGGTTTTGACATCCATTTGCCAAATTTCATAATTATGAAATGCGGCAACCGCTAAGATAATCCTTATGGAACGAAGCATGGCGACTGGGCGAAGGTTTCTTCATAGTGAAGACCGTGAACTTGGGTGAAACCTTTTGCCACCAATCTAGCTTTGTTGACATTATTATGTTCATCTATGCCTCTTTTGATCTTATAGATCCACTTACACTGAAGAGGTCTTACCTCCTTAGGCAAATCAACCAAGTCCCATACTTGATTGTCGTACATAGAATCCATTTCGGATCGCATGGCTCCTAGCCATAGCTTTGAGTCGGGACTAGAAATGGCTGCTTTGTAGGTAGTAGGTTTGTTACTTTCAAAAAGTAACACATTATAGTCACCACCTTCCTCTATAATAGCAAGGTATCTACCAGTTTGATGACTAATTCTGCTTGACCTCCTAGGTTCCAAAGGAATTATGACCGCATTAGACGAAGAGGGAACGTTTTACTCGTTTTCCTCTACGTTCTTTTCGGTTTGTGGCTCTTGGACTTCGTCAAGTTCAAATTTTCTCCCACTCTGTCTTTTAGAAATAAAATCATTTTCTAAAAAGACTACATCACGAGACACAAACACTTTGTCCTCGTGTTTATTGTAGAAGTAATAACCACGTGTTTCCCTTGGATATCCTACAAATAGACATTTGTCGGATTTGGGTGCGAGTTTATCGTCAGACTTATTCTTAACAAACGCCTCGCATCCCCAAATTCTCATGAACGACAAATAAGGGACTTTCCCTGTCCATATCTCATACGCAGTCTTGTTTGCCGCTTTAGTCGGGATTCTATTTAGTGAGAATATTGCAGATAAGATAGCTAAACCCCAAAAATAATCAGGAAGCTCTGACAGACTCATCATAGATCGAACCATATCTAATAAAGTTCTATTTCTCCTTCCGACCACACCATTTAATTGAGGTGTGCCATGAGGAGTCCATTTTGATACTATACCACAATCCTTTAGGTGTGAATCAAATTCATTATTCAAGTATTCACCACCACGATCGGATCGTAAGGCTTTAATCTTTTTATTCAATTGGTTTTCTACTTCATGTTGAAATTCCTTATACTTTTCAAAAGTATCACTTTTGTGCCTCATCAAGTAGACATACCCATATCTACTCAAGTCGTTGGTAAAAGTAATGGAGTAGTGATAACAACCTCTAGCTTGGAGAGTCATTGGGCCGCACACATCCGTATGTATAAGGCCTAATACTTCACTTGCTTGTGTCCCTTTTCCCGTAAAAAGAGCACGAGTCATCTTGCCTAGAAGACAAGATTCGCATACACCATAAGATTCGTAATCAAATGGTTTGAGTACTTTAGTTGAAACGAGTATCTTTATGCGTTGTTCGTTTATGTGCCCTAAAGGACAATGCCAAAGGTATGATTGATTTGGTTCACCTATTTTAAGCCTCTTGTTTCTACATGATAGACTTCTTTTGCAATATCTAGAACATAAATACCTCCAATAGAAATGGCCTCGCCATAAACCATTTCATTAAAAGAGAAAGTACAACGGTTGTTCTTAATCCAATAAGAAAAACCTTTCATGCCTAACACGGAAATAGAAATAATTTTCTTGGTAAGTGTTAGTACATAATAGCAATTATTTATATACAACTCTAAACCATTAGGCAAAAGAAGAATGTAGGTACCCACGGAAACTGCGGCTACCTTAGCTCCATTTCCCATGCGCAAGTCCACGTCACCCTTGGCTAGTGTTCGCGCGTCCTTCAGCCCTTGTACATGATTACAAAGGTGAGAACCAATACCGGTATCAAATAACCAAGAAGATGTACTAGCAATGTTAATATCTATCATATAGAGCGATGAATTAATTTTACCTGACGTTGTCACAAAACCGTCTTTCTTGTCTTTCAAGTATTTGGGGCAATTGCGTTTCCAATGCCCTTTGCCATTACAATAATAGCAATCCGCGTCCGCGTGTTTGTTGACTTTGGGCTTGGGCTTTAGAAAGACCTTGCCCTTTCCCTTGCCAACTTTCTTGAAAAGAGTCTTACCCTTTCCTTTGTCCTTCTTCACTCAAAGGTTCATGTTCTTCAATCGCATTGAAAGAACATCCTTGGTTTCACTCCCACTAGCCTCCATGTCTCTCTCCGCTTGGGTGAGGAGTGCATGGAGTTCATGGAAACTCTTTTCCATGTTGTTCATGTTGTAGTTCACCCTAAAGTGGGTGAACTTTGGTGTGAGTGAATGAAGGATTCTACCTACCAGTAGCTCCTTAGGAATCTTGCACCCTAGACGCTTTAAGGTATCGGCATGCTCAACCATTTTGAGCACGTGTGGGCCAACCTTTTGGCCCTTTTGGAGCTTAGTCTCAAACAATTTCGTGGCCGCCTCATATTGAAGAATTTTAGGGGCTTGCGAAAACATTGATGTCATCCTCGTGAATATCCAATATGCATTGAGAGATATCAATTGGAGTTTGAGTTTGGGTGAGATGGACCAAATCAAGACATTCTTGACGTCATTGGCAACCTTCAAATAAATGTCATATTCGGCCCGAACCGCCACGGTCGACCTTGACCTGGGTTCGGTGGGAGGGACTTCGATCAAGTAGCAAAGCACGTTATCGGATATCGCGGCGCTCTTGATCGTTGATTCTCATTTAACAAAGTTACTACCGTAATCTTTTAGGACACATTTGTCCATGACGGACCTCAACCATGAGTCCTTACCCAAGGTTGCGGTATTCCATGATGTTGACATTGTGCGAATATGGTTACTACAACAAAAAGAAATATTTAAACATTCATTGTTATGATAATTTACTTGAAAAACATTTTAACAAGTCTCGCATTTACTTAAGGACCCCTCGCTAAATTATATAAATGATTCCAAGATCCATCTTTAAATAAAAATAGTCATCGTATGCTACCTTTATCTAAAAATGGTAAGTCATGTCTTGACTAATCCTACCCCTAGAACTCTTGGTTGACGGATTTCAACTAAATCCATCTTCTAGTCCCAAGATAACGCTTATCTCGTTGAGTCCAATCTAATTTTGGCTTGTGATCATATCACCCTACTTACCCGAGGTAAAAAGGGACCCACGAGCGTGGTAGCCTTAATGAACACGAGATTCATAGGTGTTACTAATTGGTAAGCTTAATCTCAATTTTTAAATATGTGAGAGATCTTGTCAATTTAGTCATAATTCCCTATAAGTGAACTAAATCGGTGAATTGTGAATAACGTGAATTGACAATAGCGGAAAAAATAAAATGCATGTGTGACGATTTTGGCATGAGCGGATATAAAGCAAGCAATCAAGCAACGAAAAAATCCTAGTATGGCCACCTAGCTAATAAAATTAACTAGATAATTACAAATTCGGAAACCAACTCCTTGATCCCTTGCCTCTTCACTTGGAACGCCTTCCAAAAATGGCACCGTCTTCAGGGAGTTACCGGTCTTCATAATAAATAATTACAAATATAAAAATATACAAATTCATATTATACATTTGCTCTATAAAATGAAACTATTAATTATTATAAACCGGCGATACAAGATCGCAATAAAAATTACAGCCAAACCTTTAATCTCTTACATTACGGGTAATAACGATTAAAAATAACTAGGCCCTACTAGGTACAAAATTTGCATAAATTATTGAATAAATGACATTCATTCATTCAACCATAAATAAAATAAATTTCTGCAAAATTCATGCCAAAATCGCCCTAAACGCATTCATGCTCTTTGTAGCTCGATTTTACGGGATTTATTGATTTTTAACCATTAAAAACAATAATCAACATTTAAATATCATTTAAATTTAAACTAATTATCTAAACTGTTTTAGAACTAAAAATTAGTCCCTACTAATTTTTTTAGTCAATAATTACTTCGATTTGATTTGATTTTCTAAATATAACGGTTTAATCATAACATTTATGAAATAAACCCAAAATAAAATATACACATCATAAAATTTTGTAATAAAAATTTTTGTACATTCTGGAACATTTCCAGGAACTCATAAATTAAAAACATTTGCCCAAAAAATTTTATTTAATTTTGTGAAAAAATAGCTTTATATTGAACGGTTTTATCAAATAAAAACCATTAGATATAGTAAAGTAGTGACAAAAATTACGAAATTTCACCAATATGATATAAATTAGAATGTAAAATGTAACAAAAACTTTCATGACCAGAAAAAGATGTTTCAATTTTATGAACATTATAATCTCATATTATCGACTTTTATCTCATAAAAATCAATAAACATGCAATACTTAATTAAAAGTCACGAAATTTTACATACAGTATGTAAGACATTCATGTGAGATCATATTAAAATTTCATGGCCAGAATCAACATGAAACTATTTTTAGTTAACTTTTAACATAAAAATGCATATTAACTCGGTTTAATAGCCAAAAATCAAAATAAATAGCAAATCAATCCCTAAAATCACGAAGCTTGACTACAAACATTTTGAAGTCAGTAGGTATACATGCACCAACACCTTTCGTCCAAATCATATTTTAACTCAAATTTTTGATTTATTAGTTATCTTATAACTTTAATAAAAATGCCCAAAATGAACGTGCATGCTACAAGCTAGCTCTGATACCACATGAAAGTCCATAGACCTTAATTAGACTCCTCTAATTAGTTACTAAATTACGTGTTAATTTAGCGTTTAATGATCTATTTAACATGCATGCAAATATAAAAACATTATATAAAAGAAGAAATTTTCTCACATTGAAAATGGAAATAAATGAGCTCAATAATAACTCCTTCTTATTCTTCTTGAGCTATAATAAAGAATGATCCTAGAAAAATCTCCAAAGTAGAAGACCTCCTTTTAGTTGCACCAAGATGTACCCAAATAATCTAACCTTATTATTAACTAGATAATAAGATAGATATAATACTACTAATATTAGTATATATTACTACACTAGTAATACCTAGTAAATATTAGATTATGAGAGTTTAGTAAGAAGATGATTTTTTAGAGAGATGTGTGAGTTAAGCACAAAATGAAGTGGTTGAAAAATGAACAACTATTGTCCATTTTATAGCCATTTTGGCCGGACCTCACATGTCCCAAATGGCCTCTTATTTTGTTAATTTATTCACATGTAAGAAGGTGGAGTGTAGGTAATGTGAGAATGATTAAAGTATGAAGGTTATGTCACAATCAAATGGAGAATTGTGTAAAAACAAAAGAACAAAATCTTTTCTTTCTTCACATGCCATGATCGGCCACATGTGGCTTATTATGGTCCATTTTGATTGTTGATATTTGTCCCACAAATACTTATTAATCATATGCTTAATTATCTTATATAATTAAGTGTTAATTTGATCATATAACAATTATATGACACAAATTAATAAACAATATGTACTTAACATTTAAGTGATATTTTACCATTATATCAATACATAATGGGTCCCACAATACTTAGCTAATTTATTTTACAACTCCTTGTAAATATAATTAACCAATTACCTCTACCTCAAAATATATGTAAAACATCAACTAATTTAGTAAATTAACGATTAATTACTAAGTTAGATCTTATTTAATCATATTAAAATAAGATATAAATTTATTAGTCAATTATTGCATAATTGGAAAATAAACATAATCGAATTTGAGTTCCTAACTCAGTTTCTAACAATTAACTCTCGTACATATTAAATATATGTAATGGACTAATCAACTGTATCATATAAAAATAATTAGTTACTATTTGGGTTTCATCCTATAGGTGTGACCGAAAGGGATCAGTTTATCACCGCCGTCATACGACAATAACGTCAAACTCTAGTCAGCCAACCGTTATTGATTTATGTTAATCAACTGACTAATCATATATATATAATATATAGTCAATAAATATCCCAATTATATTCCTTAATGAGATTTATTATGTGGTGCACTATTGTGGAGGACACTTACTCCAACATGAAGTAGTAAGTTGTCATGGTAGAGTAAACCATGTTACTTGAGGATTTTGAATATGAGTGATGACCGATTAGGTGAGCTATGATGTAGATGCTTTAAGATGTTGAAGATGACGTTTTGTTCGGTGTTCTACCTTGTGGAATATAGGAGTTGAAAAAAGACTAGTATAGAGAATTCTTTGTTAACCCTTCGGTTTTAGAAACCTTTGAGGTTGTGTTGGATATTGGAGTTGAAAGAATACTGTTATGCTTGAGTTGCAATTCCGCATTTGGGAATCCGTGTTATGTGAAAGGATGGACGAATTGGGTAATAGTCGATTTGTCGAATTCAGGTGTACATTGTTTTGGTAAATTGTGGTACGGTGGTCCCTTATGAGAGACCCTTGAAGAGGAATAAGTTCTTTTACTATCGCCCTAAGTTTTAAAGGAGAATTCTTGTGGATTAAACCTCACACCTTACTCGTACCACCATCTATTTCCATTTCCATTCTTAGCTTGCAAGTTTTTGTCAAGATTGATCTTTAAGAAATCACATTCTCATACCTTCTTTCTTACTCGGATATCTTCGTAACTCTATTATCTGCTTTGTCTCTTGCTCTTGACCTCGTTATTTTCAGCGTTCCTCTATTTCAATCTCGTACCCGATTATTCTCGTGTTCTCCTTGGGATTCCTTTATCGTTCCCTAACATGTGGTTGCTTAATCTTTCCTCTAGTGGATTGGATACCCCGTTTGTAAGGCTCAGAGAATAAGTGTAATGTATTTTGGAATTCTTTAGCTAGAATATGTGTCTTTAAATTGAGCAAATTTTATGTTATATTTGATCATGGGAAATAAGACTTAAGCTCTATGATGGATCCTAATAGTGATGATGTATTCTGTCTTAGTGGCTTTAGATTTTCGAGCTTGATGTTGTGGTGTTAATTCGAAGTTCGGGTTTATTGGAATGATAGTTCAGTTTTGTTTATTATCATAATTGTTGTCTTGGAGATCATTTGGTAATTAGATGTCTCTAAATGTTGGATACTAAAATAGACTTTACTTTACCGTTTGAGGGCTATTTTCATAAGTGAAGATCGTTGCATCTTAAGTTACAGTTGAGCTGAATGATTTAAATATTTGTATTATCACCGTGTGCTTGGTCATATGTGATTTGGAATTAGTTATTGTTCTCTCTTGGAAATTTGTGGTTTGTGAATGAGAAATTTCTTTAAGTTGTAGATAGTAAGCCTTGAAGTGATTTGAATAAGAGAATTGGAATGTGAGCCCATTCATCTTGTGATTGGTGGTAATTATGCTTTTCTAGATATGATTATCTATGCATGTGGCTTCGAGTGTAATAATGATTGGACTAAAGATGTTCGAATATATTTAGGAATATTTCATGTGGATTATTTGATTGTGGATTTTTCCTTGTCGATAGACCTTAGTTAATGCTAGTTGGATACTAGATATTTGGGTTCATAGTTTGACCTGGTGATTGTCAAGGATTTTGTGGGATCTAAAGATTGGAAGCGGTTAAGGTATGACCGAGACGAGTTACATTCTCTTGAGGACTAGCTTATTAGCGGTGTTTGCGATGTTAAATGGATAAAGCCCTTAGAAAGATGTGACTATGATTTGGGTTTGGCAAAAATGCCCTAAAAGTTGACCATGATGATTTTGGTATTTGAGTGGAGTGTTTAGTTCTTGGGTTTTCTCCCTCATTGAGCGAAAGCGTTGCCGTTCATTTTTCTCTTATCTATCTTGTCATGCTCTCTTTCGGGAATTAAACATATCTTTGTATATCTTTCATCTGTCGTTGCCCTTCTAGTAGACCTTCTATCAAATGGCTGCTCTTAGAACTTAGTCCTTGATTCCGCTCTTATTCTTTTCGACAAGCTCTTTTGTTGGTACTTAATCTTGCCGTCGCCATAATTTTATGTTTGTAGATCCTTTTGTGGACTCTATTGTGTTCTTTCTTCCATAAGACACCAACTTGTTTCATTTTGCTTGCGGTGTGTATCATTATAACCATGATTTGTGATTGTGATGCTCAAGTTGTTTTATGTGAGTGCAATGTTTAGTTACCTTGGGTTTATACTTTGAAATATTTTCCAAAGTTTTATATTATATTTCCAATTTATCCTTTTAAAGGAGTTTAAAAATGGATTTTATCTACTTTCATTTTGTGAAAATGTAAAAACTTTTGCTATAATATTTGGATTTTACGTTTAGTTGGATGTTTGGACTTATTGTTGGAGACGTCTGGTAACTAGTCCTGCACTTGCTAACGTTTGTCTTGATTTTCGATTTCACTATTTTGACTTTAATTTGATTTGGATAATTAGAGTTCTTGTTCGCGACGGGCACTCTTTTAATCCTTGTATAAAGTTGTATACTTATGAAAACTCTTTTGAACCCTTTTTGGGAAAAGCTTCGTTTTCGAAACGTCATTACTTGTGAAGGTGTTTGCGATGTCGATTTTGAAAATCAATTTCTATCCTTCTAACTTTTGTTTTCTGCTTTCAAGTTTCGAGTACGAAACTTTTTAAAGGAGGGGTGATTGTAACACCCCAGATTTTATAATAAAGAATAATTTGCTAAAGTCGTAAATTTTATAAATTCATCTTTTACTTTTATTAATTAAAATATTTTAAGTCGATAATTTATGATTTCGTTGCTTTAAATTAATGTTAAATACAATTTAGTTTAGTTGGGTAGAAACCGTCGCATTTCAGTCCGTTAAAAATTCATAATCGGATTCTACGCGAAAATCCATTTGAGTTGACCCAATATGAAATTTGGGCCTTCTATCATTCATTTTCTCAAAACAAACCCACTAAACTTCCTTCTCCCTCTTCTTTTTTCAGCAACTTCCTCCTTCTTCCTCAAACACCAAATCACCATTAAAACTCCATAGCTTTATAAACTTAAGACGGATGTCATGTCTCCGTCTCTCAACGAAACTTGACGATTTTTACATTAATCTTCTCCTCTCATCCTGCGCTTTCTTTTCATAACATAAAATATTCATTTCCTCTACTTTTTATAAAACCCATTTTCTAGATCTAAACTTAAGACGGGCATAACTTCTTCGTTTCTTAACGTAATTCAATTCCGTTTAATGTTTTGGAATCCTCTCACCATCCTCTTTCTTTCTAGCTGATAAAATATTGAAACTTTTAACGTTGTTTTAAGTCCGTCTTTCACCATATTTCGGTTTTGGGTTCTTGTCTCTTTGTTTATCGGGAAAATATGTATTTTGAAGATTTTGGGTCAAGGAGTTCATTTGGGTTGATAATTAGCTTGGGAATGGAATATTGGAAGTGCTAATCAAGGTAATGGTGAAAGGTTACTCGATATCAATATGTGTTTTAAGTGTTAATTGTAGTCTTATTTAGTGAAAGATGGAATCTTTGCCTTAATTCCATATAGATATGTGTTAGTTGTTCATTCATATGTATGAATTCACCTCATATGCTTATCCTTCCCTAATCTTATGCTAAGTTACATTTATCTTTTTAATTATGTCTACTTATCATGCTTGAACATGCGTTGAGTAGTAAATGTGCCTTGGTTTGCCTTAATTGATCTTGTCTAATGATTGGTCATGTTTATAATGCATTAAATGTGGTTTGTTGTTGATAAATTTTGTTTGAAATAAATGGGTATCAAAGGATTTAGAGTATTGGTTGTTGTTGTTGAAGTTTGATTTTTGAGCATGTTGTCTCATCCGGCCCACAGGCCGCCGGTCACCCCAACCGGTTGGGAACCTCCTGATGTGAAATTGGACAATTTTGCTGTTTTTGGTGAAGTGTGAGTCCAGCCGGCCGACCGGCCGGCGGTCCCCCCAACCGGCTAGGCACCTCTGTATGTTTTGGTTGTTGTTTCGATGGACTATGTGTCCCAGTCGGCCACCCGGCAGCCGATCCCACCGGCAGGGAGTGCTTCTCTTCCCCTTTTCTTCACTTTTTCAGATTGGCATGTAGTGACCCCCAGCCGGGTAGCCGGCCGCCGGTCACACCCACCGGCTGAGAGTCCCTGTAAGTTGTCATGGTTGTTTAATGTTGTCGTGGTGCCAACCGGGGACCCGGCAATCGGTCCACCTGACCGGCTGGGACCCCCTGTGTCCTTTTTCTCATTTCTTGTCCACTTGTCTTTACATGTAATAGTTTGTATGGTTTGTTTGTCTTATGAACTTACATAATGACATTAAATATTCATGTTTAGAATAAATAATATCTCACATGTTGATATCACATGATTTGTGATTGTTTTTTGTATGTCCCTTATTTGGATCGGTTTCACCTTATGTAATGAACTTGAGCATTACTCGTTGAGTGCTCTGAACTCTCATTTCCTCGCTACACCTTCATTCTCATTATAGTGGAATGTCGGAGTGAGGGGGTGTATCCTTGATGCTTGAATGCATTTGTTAGTGGGGATATGACGACGTTGTTGGGAGGCGAACGCAATGCGTTGATTGACCCGGCCGTCAAATGTTGTATCCTTGCGAGGTAGTGTCATTGCATGTAGCGTACTTGCTTGTCTATGATTCTTGTGCTCTTTCCGCCTCTTTTGTGTAGTTTAGCCGAATTTGGGGTACTCCACGTCCCTTGTGTTAATCGAGTCTTGGATGCGAAATGTTTATCGCATGTCGAATCAGAACATGTTCATTCCGAGAGTCTGGCCAGGTTTAGACTAAGACCGTATTATTATCTTCGTCCTAACGGGAGGAAATGAGTCTTTCATATACAAAATGTTTATCGTGTATGGTTCAGGGAAATGTTTATCTCGTGTACGTGTTTTGATCATACTTGATATGTACATGGTGCTAGTACGTGTCATTAACCGTAAGAGTGTATGTTTGATTAATTGTGACTGACTAGACTTGTCGTGAGTCTCCAAATTAGTATTTTTTATCCACTACTAACTCTAACAATAGCAAGGGTAAGTAGGGGTCGATCCCACAAGGAAGGTGTTTGTTTATTGTGAGTTTATGCAACTAGTTCTAAGGGAACCAATTTGGGGGGTATTTGTACTTGTGAGTCTAAGTCTAACAAACTAAATTATTATAATATTGTAGTAAAATCAAATTCTAAAAAGATCTTGGGTCTTACAATTTCCACAAATGAGTTAGGTTTTATCATTGACTCTATTAGACTCTAATTATTCTTAAATACTTTATTTTGAAAACATAAGTTTCTACTTCTCCTTACTTTTTAGTCATTCACTGCGAAAAGCGCACATAAACAACCCTTATGGCGATGACAATCTAGTCCAAGCGTATCTAAATTCAATCATACCATAGGTTATAACTAGAGAAGCCAACAAAGATGAACAAATGCATACACAAGCGGTTCTACACTTTAATTCATATGATAAATATTCTCCTACAATCCAACAACGATGAAAAGCATACAAATTGATGAACCACAGTTGCTACCAATGTCTAGGCAAGTGAACAAAAGATTCAAATTCCTAAACTAGCAATAGATTAGAGATAAGACAAACTAGGTGATCAAACTAACAAGAACTATCAATAATCTTAAGAATGAATTGAGAATATAAATCAATATTCAAGAGATAATAACAAAGAATAAAAGAGTCTTACAAAACACTAGTTCATGTGCTTCAATTGCTTGACCCATGATGAGAAAGTTAGCCTTCCATACAAAAAGTAAACAAACTATCAACTAGAACTTGTTTTTGATGTTTCTAATAATATAAAGGTGGATGAAGTGTGTATAGTTTGATCAATACCATATTCTTATATAGGTCTTCAAAGAGCATCTTCTTAAAGCCTATTAAAGCCTCATAAAATGTGAACATAATTGACTAATTAAAGAAGAATTAGAAGAGTCGTAGGAATCCAATGCTTCCGCGCTTTGACCTTCATCTTTGGGCCTTGACTTGTCTTTAATCCACAATCTTTTAACTCTTATTAACCCATTATTTGGCATGAATTTAGTCCAAGACATAAGTGTAAAAATGTCCAAGTCACTTCCCAAACTTGGAATGCGATTCTCGAACATGACACCTACACATTAAACCGAAATTGCGTAGAAACACAGCCAAACAATGCAACTACTACCAAAATGTATTAATGAGCTAAAATAACTATAAATAGCATATATCAAGGCTAAAGTACCTAAGAATTGGGTTATTAAAGACGGTATATAACTGTCACATCAGTGACCGTTGAATGCCTTGAATTGGTTTGTATGTTGAGTCCCCACCATTTTCAAGTATATGTCACTAATAGTGAGATGCAAGCCCTTAGTGTTCTATATCGTTGCCAAGGGAGTCTTCCCCGTGTCTTGTATTGCATGATGATGATGGATGATGGTTTCCTTTACTCGTATATTGTTACTATCATAATGTTATTCTCACATCTGGCATGATATATATGTTTGAATGATGACACATGATTATATGCTTATTTATGTGCGTTTTGATGTGATATGGCTGGGAGAAACCTGAGTTACTCCCCACTGGCTGTGGCATTCATTTTCAATGAAGGAACAAGTTGCAGGTTAGTGTTTGCATGGGGTTGTGGCGAGTGAGCTAGCGAGCGTTGTTCTTACAGCGGTTCACCCTTAGCGTGTAGTTTATATTAGTTTATTATATTAATTGTGTTTTATCATGGGATCGGTGTCCTTTGTATTTATTTAAGATGCAATTTGTATAAACGATTAATTAAACTAAGTTTTGGTTTTATAATATAGTGACATTCGCGGTTTTGCTTTTAAAGCTTTTAAAATCTCGTATTATTCGCTGCAAATCTAGGTGTTTACTTTAATGCGAAATCGCAGGGTGTCACAATTTGGATAATGAATAAAGATTGAGTTAGTTAAGAAACTAATGAGTTTTTCTTTTTTTATTATTCTTGTCGAATTTAAAATACAAATGCAAATGTCCTTCTATTCACATTTTAAAATAATAACTGGGTTGAATCCTGTGAAGGATTGCCTACATATTTATTAGAAAAATGAAATCAAACCATGCACATAGTTCGAGAAAATGCAAAAGAATAATTGTTCGAAGTAAGAGCTTGTAATGAACTTAGAAAAAAGGCGGTGTGTGCCTTGCTTACTCCAAAAATACAATTCGATTTATTTGATGACATAACGATTCTCCAATTGTCAAAATGCAAGAGCATAGCGACATTAAGTTCAACCGGCCTGGGGCCGGTTTTATTCCGTGTTGCATGAGAGGACAAGTGGGGTTGCGCGAGGCGCGTTTCCTAGTGCATGTTAAGGGTAGTATCGTTTTAGCTGATCTAGGTTGGTAGGGTTAAGCGAATTCATTCCCGTCTAGGTCTGTGATTATAACTGCACCCCCTGAGAATATGAATTTGACTAAGAAAGGTCCAGCCCAGTTAGGTTTGAACTTTTCTCGTGGATCGACACATAAGAGATCTCTGACTGATTTGAGCACTAAATCCCTTTCTTTGATGTTTCTGGGCTTAACGCGTTTGTTGAATGCTCGTTTGATACGTGCTTGGTATGTATGTACATTGTGTAATGCACGCAGTCTACGTTCGTCCAAGAGGACGAGTTCATCATTTCTATCCCTCTTCCAATCAGCTTCTGGGATCTGACTTTCTAAGAGAATACGCAGAGATGGGATTTTTATCTCTACTGGTTGTACAACTTCCATTCCATAGGTTAAATAGAAAGGAGTGGGCCCAAAAGGAATTCCTAACTGAAGTGTGATAGCCTCACAATGCGAAGGGTATTAAGCTTGGCCAATCACGATAATTGTCGATCCTTTTCTTGAGGATTGTGACGACATTCTTATTAGCTGCCTCTACCGCGCCATTAGTTTGAGGTCGATAAGGCGAGGAATGATGATGCGTGGTCTTGTATTAGGCTAGCAGCTGTTCAGTCTCTACTTGGAAGTGTGATCCGTTCTCACTGATGATTTCATGTGGGCAACCATATCGACAGATAATATTGGTTTGTATGAAGTTTGCCACGTTTTTAGCAGTAAGATTAGTGTAGGATACTGCTTCAACCCATTTGGTAAAATAGTCGATAGCTACCAAAATGAAAAAATGACCTCATGTTTTGTTCCAGCTGGAATGATCTTTCCAATGATGACGATTCCCCAAGCAAAAAATGGCCAAGGAGAGGTCATGGTGTAAAGCATTGTGGGAGGAACATGTTGAACATTCCTTAATATTTGGCAATTGTGGCAGTGTCTGACGTATTTAATACAATCTGACTCCATACTTCCATAGTCGTTTAGTAATATCCTAGACGCGTGATTTTCTTTGCCATCATGGGAACGCTCATGTGAGGACCAAATTCTCTATCATGTACTTATTCCATTACTTTTCGTGCCTGTGAACGATCAAGGCAACGCAAGACGACACCAAGAGGTGTTCTTCTGTACAATTCTCCTTGCATAAGGAGGTATTGAGAGGCTAGTAAGCGTATGGCGCGTTGTCCCCTCTTATCTATCTCCGGTGGGTATGTACCATTGAGTTTAAAGTTTAGAATGGCTTGAAACCAGGGTTCCTATGGATTCTCTTCTTCGTCCATGAGGTTGTACACATAGGCTGGTTCTGACCGTCGTTCGATGCATAGAGGCATGTTGATCATGTTGTCCGGCATGTTGATCAAGGATGCAAGTTTCGCAAGAGCGTCTGCAAATTGATTCTCTTCACGAGGTAGATGTAGATAAGTGACTTGATCAGAGAATTGGGCAACTTGATCTATTCTGGCCTGACAGGGTGCTATACTTTCACTTTGAATTTTCCATGATCCCGTGACCTGGTTGATTATCAAGGATAAGTCTCCATGAACTCAAAGATTCTTAATGTG
>JAIUZE010046524.1:0-29260 GCA_022085475.1 Heliosperma pusillum
CTAAGCATGATGGGCATGTCGTCACAATGGGATTGAGACGTGTGCCAGAATTCCTTTAGATTATGTAATATGTAATAATTGAATGTTGTATTAATTATTTCATATATGATAATGACATTTATTGTTCGAGTTTTATTTTAAACTCTTTTATTTAGTTTGACTAAATTTAATACTTTGTTTATCCGAATAGATTGTTGGACCCTATTAAAGTGAATAGGACGAACTTAGTATTTTGTCCCTAGTCACTCAATGAGGTGACGTTTCGAAATGACTAGATTGTAAGTCGATCGATGGTTGGTTCAGCACCATGGGGTCATGGAGATGACTGGTCGTTTACATAGACAGACTGTATGACACTCTGTCGGACAGTGACAGGATAGAGACCCTTAAATCAATTGTTTGATGCCTGGTCGTGGCAGGGTCTTCTATCTTATTCCTATAAGTCGATTCTTTTGACTGGCGACCGTCTATCTGAGTCGGTGCAGTTTCCGATTGGTGTTGGTTGATGTTCTAGGTCGTGCCGTAAAAGGAGGCCGATGGACATCTTCTGGATTATGGTGATATGTATCATACAGAGTAGATGAATCAACAGGAATTGTCCACCCACGTGGTAAACATCTTAGGCGCACTCATGAGGAGTAGTTATGCTGTAATAAATGCGTGGCCACGCTCGAAAGAGATCTATGGTAGATTTTCCGGTCAGACAGTTACTCTCTCTATCGAGAAAATCACTCTAGATATAATCAATCGCAAGTGCGACCTGAAAGACACCTTGCGTTGAGTGGGAGATGTGATAAAGAGACAAGAGAATTGGTGACGCACACTTGTGTCAGACAAGTGGGAGATTGTTGGAGTAGGTGTCCTCCACAATAGTGCGCCACATAATAAATCTTATTAAGGAATATAATTGGGATATTTATTGACTATATATATGATTAGTCAGTTGATTAACGTAAATCAATAACGGTTGGCTGACTAGAGTTTGACGTTATTGTCGTTTGACGGCGGTGATCAACTGATCCCTTTCGGTCACACCTAAAGGATGAAATCCAAATAGTAACTAATTATTTGTATACGATACAGTTAATTAGTACATTACATATATTCGATATGTATGAGAGTTAATTGTTAGAAATTGAGTTAAGAACTCAAATTCAATTAAGTTTATTTTTCAATTATGCGATAATTGACTAATAAATTTATATCTTATTTTAATACGATTAAATAAGATTTAACTTAGTAATTAATCGTTAAATTACTAAATTAGTTGAGATTTTGAGATAGAGGTAATTAGTTAATTATATTTACAAAGAGTTGTAAAATAAATTAACTAAGCATTGTGGGACCCATTATATATTGATATGATGGTAGAATACTACTTAAAATGTTAAGTACATATTATTCATTTATTTGTGTCATATAATTGTTATATGATCAAATTAACACTTAATTATACAAGATAATTAAGCATATGATTAATAAGTATTTGTGGGACAAATATCAAAAATCAAAATGGATCAAATTGAGGCTCACATGGCCGGTTATGGTGAAGTCAAATGGTGATGATGGTTGTTCTTATTCATACTCACAAGCAACATATGCTTATGACATGAATAGTAAACATGATATCATTTTATTCACTACAACACATTACCACCTTACATGGTAATAAAATAAGAAGAAAAAATCACCATTTTGTGATGAAGAAACCGGCCCTCTTGGCTATAAAAGGAGAACAATTGTTGTTCATTCCTTAACAAGTTCATTCTTATTTTTCCATACATCTCTCAAAATTAAACTTCTCTCTAAAACTCTCATATACTAATATTTACTAAGTATTACTAGTGTAGTAATATAGTCTAGTATTAGTAGTATTATATCTATCTTATTATCTAGTTAATAATAAGGGTAGATTATTTGGGTTAATCTTGGTGCAACTTGAGGAGATCTTCTACCTTGGAGATTATTTGTGTTCAACCATATTTGTAGCTCAAGATCAACAAGAAGGAGTTCTTGTTGTGCCCTTATATTTTCCATACCAATGTGAGGAAATTTCTTCTCTTATATAAATGTCTTTATATTTGCATGCATGTTACATAGATCATTATAAACTAAATTAAAAAGTAATTTAGTAAATAATTAGAGGAGTCTAATTAAGGTCTATGGACTTTCACTTGCTACTCATATCTCACTTTACCCAGCAGTTCTTATCATACCAGTACTCTCTCTTTCTTTAACATAGCCCTCCTTATCTCCTTTTTAGTCAATCACGAAAATTTCACAGCTTCCCTCTTTTTTTTTACTTCTGCTTAATAGTTTTCTTCTCGTTGACAAGTCACTTTCATCTTTTACCTAAAAATAGCCCTAAAATTACTCCCTTCTATTATGTGGAATTGCAACATTTTTTCTTATTTGGCATATTAGTGGAAATGGCTACATTTGTATTTTAGTCATGTTTTTGTGTACTACTCGTATAAAATTACTTTTTAGGTTAGACCCACCTCCCTCTCACAACCTTAATATTTGTGCCAAAAACAAATGTTGCAATTTCATACTTTAGGAGGGAGTATAATAGTACCAAAATATTTAAATTTCTAATCAATAAATCTTCTATCAATAACAAAATTATATGTTCAGCAAAAACAATAATATAAAGGTAGAAGAATATGGTTGAACTATCTATTGTCAAATGGAAAAGAATATGGTGAGTATTTTCTGTAAGCAAACGGGTACTTTTGTTGCAGCTGTCTCTTTTGATCGGCTATGGTCCAGATGCGCCATCCAAGAAATTATTTTTGCTCAAGAGTTCAAGTAAGGCAGCAGAGTGTTCTGCCAATATGGGCTCCAAGCATAGTAATCCTGATGTTGTAGCGTCACCTTTTTCATGGAGACTTGTGCTAATGTTCTTGTTGTGGGCATCAGCTTGGTCATTCTATGTTCTGGTTCTTTGTGGAATCTCTGTCTAACAGGATGGTGGCATAAAAGAGATGTTTAAAAGGTACGTTGCTTGCCGATGTTAAATTCTTCCATTATTTCCTCATTTTGATCTACTCCCATGGTAGATTTTTTTTCTCAAATGAGTTTTCCTGCCATCAGTCAATCAGAATGTAAGATTATTCTGGTTTTTAAGCTGTATAATATGCCATAGCATTGTGTCTTTTCGATTTCAAATGGAGCTAAAGAATTACATTTGTTTGTTATGGATTATGATGGAATTAAGTCTAGCTCACTAAACTGATTGTGCTTCTTTGAACTGCGAACCAACGACAATGCAATTCTCAGTGCACTTCTTATTATGGGTCATCCGAAAGCAGACTCTTTATTGACATAGAGATAATGTTGCGTAGACCCGTCTCTTCCCTCATCAGCCTCTGCGAGCCCTTGAACTCTTGAAGCACTGTGGTATTGCTGTTTTTATCGTGTGCCGTTGTGTACATTTCCAAGTACTCCAGTTCGGATAACATATACAATCTTTATACATAGTAAACAATTAGTAGTGTTGCAAATTTAGCCTAATGCGGTGGTTGAAGTTCATTGGGACGTGAATCGTAAGGATACTCTATATCATTGTAAATCAACTTTCGGAATGTTTGCTGCTGGTGGGTTAATAGTCATGATATCTCCATACATTCATGCAATATAATAGCAAAATGAGCATATGAAAATTTATTATCTTTTGTTTTATCACTTCAATGTAATCATCAAATTTCTACCAAAGTAAACGTATTTGTCAGTGTATTAAGAATGATATGGTATAGAAAGATTCTAGCAACATTCTCAAGTTTACCATGTGAGTATGTGATAAGTGTCCTTGGCTTAGCTTGTCTATTGGCTAGCTTCCATATCTGATACAAATTTATCATAAACAAAATGTTCTTGTAGCATATCGTATTTGATGATCTCTCTTTTTGCAGGACCTATGGATTTATTTTGACCGTGGAGGATTTGTCTCCTAATATAGGTGTATTTTGGTCGGTGCAATATTTGAAATGTAACGCAATTTATTAGTGCAGCTCATGAATGATCACTAACCTGACTATATTTAATGTCCGATTTTCAGGTACTTCTTTGCAGAAGTTTTTGACTTTTTCAGAAACTTTTTCCTGCTGGTCATACATATAAACATTATCTTCATGATATTGTCGTTGGCCATACGGCTGAAACATCGGCCATGTTTCCTTGCTTTTGTCTATGTTGCAATATGTTCAATGCTCAAGACTTATCCTTCAGTGAGTGTTCTATTTTTGAAGCTTGTATTTTTTTTTAGTCTTAGTTATAGACAGGTTCCCATATTGGTGTGACATAACTGCCAGTCTGTCTCCAACAACAACTAACCGAAGTGCCTTCCCGCAAAGTGTAGGGTAAGGGAGGTTGGATGTCTACAAGTTTACCTTTGTTTGTTAATGCAGTCAGTTAGCCTTTACAATTCATTTAATTATGTGGATCTCTATGTTGATTTTAAGTAATGACACTCTTTGACCATATTAATAGCTTAAGTTTGCATGCTCCATTCAACTTTAAGATCTATATTTGTAAATTTTTATACCATGGATATACAATATGTATATTAAGAAAATGTGGACTGGATTGACTATTAGCAGTGAAAAGTTTCTCGTAAGAGGAATACATGAATCTGTTTTTGAGTAAGGTCTCATTAGACGGCATTGGCAGCTCCTGGTTTTCAGTTAAATTCTCCATCAATATAGATATCGGCTCATCAGCTCATAGGATCTAATTATGGGTGTTACTTGTTACTGTGCGGCTTTTTTTTTTATATCTTCTGGATTTTATGTCGGGACTTGTCACTGTGTCCCTCATAGAGGAGAAGATCGCCAAGTGATGAAATTTTATACTGCTTTTTTTATCAAATTGTTTTGATGAAGTAACTATTAGATTAGATGATTCATATTGTCATTATGGCCTTATGGGTAGGCTGTTCAAATGTTATAGTAGAGAACTCAGTCCTCAGAAAAAAAATTCATTGTTGAATGTAACTTCACCCTGTATCTATGAGATGTTATTTGTATATCTCAAGTTTCTCATCTCTATGCAATCACATTCTGTGAGATTTGTGTTCTTTATCAATGCATGGAGTATGATATTATATTTGGATGAGACAGTCACACATATGAGACCATTCTAAATCCTTATGTATTCCTCATGTAGTTAGGTTTAATGGGTTGGTCTTTCATATAAGAGCGTCTCATTTAAGCTTATGGGTTATGCTTGAGTTGCCAGCAGTAGACGGCCATGGGTAACACCCTCAATATGGTCTAAAAATCACACCTTTTATTTAACATAACTTGACCGAGCAGGAAACTTGTAGCCCCTTGCTGAGGCTAGTTCTGTTTAAGCCAATATAATATTATATGTCCTCTAAAAGTACTTTTTTCTTCTTTTAGGTTGCAGATTCTGCTCTGTGTCTAAGTTTGCTGGGTTTGTTCATTAATCAATTGGCAGGCAAGTTAGTGGTAATCTAAATATGTATATTTTACGATATTGAATGGACTTCCGTTTACTTGTAAGTTTTTACTTGTCTTGCAGAAATGCATTTTTCTTTTGTTCTCTTCTGTGGATTTGTTGGTGTGAATCTTCTCAGTCCCGTTATGGACAATCTCTGGATATGGAGGGTATGTATATGCTTGTCACATTTGTTTGTGGCCACTTCGTGAGAGTAATGTTTAATTTGTTCGATCCATTTATTATTCGCTGTTATGACAGGGTACTGGAAATGCAAACTTTTATTTTGCAACCGCCATAGCTTATGTCGCACTCCAGGTTTGTTTCTACCTGTGATATTGAGTGGCATTTGGTGTTTTCCCCCCCTTTTTCCATTATAGAACTGTTTTAAGGTTTTATGTGTTGAATAGTCCATTGGCCCATTTTGTTTCACTGTTTGTGCTGTCTGCATGATGGTTTTCAGTAAAATGTGACCTTTGTATGTTTTTGTTCAAAGTTGAGTTTTGAGCTGCCTGTTCAAATTACTGACGCTGTTCACGAATACAAAATAGGCACTTAGCTACTTGTGCTTAGACCTAGTGAAATTAGACCTTGCAAAGTAAACCTTATCCAAAATGTCAATATCTGAACTGATGTCCTATCGAAATAATATTTTATCGAAGATCCGATGGGTAACTCAAATTGTACCAATACCAGATTCAACCCTAATCGAATCGATATTGAACGGAATACGACATACCCGAACGATATTCCATCTTGAATATATTTGAACCGATTCTTATGGAACCAATTGTGAAGAATAAAAAGAAGACTCATTTTTTCCGGTAAAAACGCTCCGAGTTTCTGAGCTTTTCTAATGATACTTTGAGTTTTTATAATACAATGAAAATAGAAAGAATGTTAAGTCAACTTATTGACACCCAGCTGAAAAATATTATGACCAAAACGGACCTGTTTTCATATTGACCCAACTCGATTCGCACCCAAGCCGAAATAGCACAATTTGATCGAGGTGATTTACCGAATTGAAAGTAAGCTGAAATCGTAACTAAGGTTGACCCAATGACACCGATTCGATTTAACTCAATCTGAAACCAAACCGAATGGCTCTTTTGCCAGGTCTAAGTGAAACTGGATTTAGTTGACCCAAACCCAAGTTGGACTTGACCCCTAAAAACCAATCCGTCATATACCAAAAGGAATAGAAATGAACAAATACGGAGTATTGTTCACCCACTCTCATTCGGTTGACTATGTTTACTGCTTTTTGTGAGGGGTAGTTGTGAACAAACAAAAAGAATCCTATGGACATGGAGAGTAACAATCACATGACTTAGCTAAATGACGTTAAAATAGAGCATCCAAAACAGTCTGAACTCTGAACATTCTACTAGTCCTGCCTTCAATTTCTACTATAAGGGGTGTGCATGAATTATTTATAGGTACCTAGTGGAGTTGGGTACTGGTACCTGATAAGTACTCTATAGGAGGTAATTCGGATTTGGGGAGGTTTATGTGTTCTTTTGGCTATTCTATTCCCTTTGTTGGCTATCCATACTTAGTGCTTGTCTTTGCGGCGGGATAATTCATCTTTAAGGGCTCGCTTAGGATGTAAGTAATTATTCAAGGAGTAATAGAGCTCAAATGAACTAGAAAATAGAAGAGTGGTGGTGGTGAAGGTGAAGATGAGGAAAGTAGGGCAATAATTGTCTCTTTATGCGGGTAGAGTTACCCACTACCCCTTCCATATGCTCTCCACTACCACCACCAACCACCTATCTTCTCCTCTTTCTTCTCAGTTTATGTTCTATTACTCCTCTAATAATTACTCTCATACGAAGTGATTCCTAAGGCTTGAAATGGGAGGAATAGTTACTAAGGTAATAGAGTCAAATGAACTAGAAAATGTAGGAGAGCAGTGGAAGTGGAAGGTGGAAAGGAGGATGAGAGGGTAATAGTTACCTCTTTATGAAGGGAATGTTACTCACCTCCTCTTTCCATCATCCACTAGACCACTACTGCCACTTACCACCCATCTCCACTTTTTCTTATTTTAAGCTCTATTACCCAATTTTAATCATTACTTTTATCCCAAGCAAACGCTCAGTTTTGAAGCTTATAAATTCTAACGTATCTTATTGATTCTTTGTGGCAGATCATTTTGGTGGTTGACAGTACAAGTGCAATGCTCAACTGTGACAGAAACTTGAAGAAATTGTTTACAGCCTCATAAGCAAGGTTCATCCGGGAAGTACGAATCCTGTGCATCTATCACGCTCAACTGCGAGCGTGGTTCGTTTTCCAGGCTCAATGGATGAGCAAGGAAAGGCTAGTAGGGGCTGCTGAGTGTTGCCCCCAAATTTCTGAAAAATATGGTTTACTTGTAGGAGTACTCCCTAACTTTTTTGACTAGTTTTTTTAGTTTTTTTTTTCAAGTGTCTGAACTGTGCAGTTTTAATCCGCCACTGCTAGGGCTTGAAATGAATGGTCGCCACAAGCTTCACTGCTGACATATTTTCTGCTTTTAATCAAGTGAGGTTGGAAGAGTCGAGTGTGCAATAGTCTGGCGAGAAGTGCCTCATGTAATATACTGGAAAATATTTATAGGCTGATTGGTTTCACAAATTCTTATTTAAGACGGAGGTATCCGTCTTAAGCTTAAAACGGATACCATATTCTCTCACAAAATACCCATCAAGGGTGCGTGGAGAGCATGGGGGGTGCCCACCTTACCCCCTCTACCCATTTCCTCTCACAAAATACCCGTTGGAAGATCCGACCCGTCTTAAGCAAGACCTACTGGATTGGTTTTGCCTATATTCGATTTTCTTTGTGTCATCATTTTGATTGGTGAACAGTAATCTACACCTAAAGATGTGTTATTTCCTTTGCTCAGGCAGGCCTGTTTAATCAATGATTTTTCGCAATACGTTTTTTTTATTAATTCCGCACAACTTTTTCCAAATTGTCCTCATTTCCCCTCGGTTTATTCTTCTCTTAATTCCCCATCTTTACTCCCATCTTCTCTCCCTCCTACCATCACACACCACCACCACTTCTGGAAATCACCCGCCACAACTATCGTCGTCCACTTCCATCGGCCACATTTGCCAGCCCCATGACCATCGGGTAAATTTTTAATCTTAGTTCGGTTTATGTTGTTATTGTACCGCAATACTAATTACGTACTGCTGGGCTGGGAAAATATCACATCCCTATAGGTATTGAAGCGATAATTTAAAGAAAAAACATGGATAATATTTCATTTGTGTGCTGTATGTCTGTCCTATGCTACATCTTCACGTCACCCACCCATCACACAACTACCACCGCCACAAACTCTCCGCAGCAAGTATCCAAACTTTCGCCGTAAGCGTCAGAGGTTTTGGGGCAAGACATCTTTCCTACACTAGAAGACTGGATTTTATCGATTCTGTTTTGAGTTCCTCATACACATTGGGCTAATATCTTTATTATTCCTAAGGGATCATGAAAAGATTTGACATGATATGTACTCCATCCCGGTCCGGTCAATTGTTTTCTTATTCTTTTTTTGGTGTTGTCATTTCTATATTAGAAAGGTTTTCCAATGAGTAATTTGACCTCCAATGTGGCTATTGTCCACTTGTCATTCACTAAATATAACCACAAATTGTCCTCTTCTCTTTTCTTGGTCTTTGTGCTAAAATAAAAGGATAACAATTGACCGGGATGGAGGGGGTATAAAATACCTTTGGAATGGTAGGGCATATTACATAAGAGTTCCCCTGTTAGTTGGGAGAAAATTTGCAGCCCTAAAGAAGAAGGAACATTGGGATTAAGAGAAGGAGTTACTAGGAATATTGTTATTGTTGGTAAGTTAGTGTGGTGGATCAATACTAAACCCGACAGTGTACGGGTGAAATATGTGAATCAAGTTTATCTAAAGGGTGAGCAAACATCGCTATACTCCTCAATTGGAGTATTCCAATGCATAGATATATGAATTGGCTCATTTTCAGGAATGCACTGCAACTCTGCAAGTGCAAGTTAAAGACAAGCTTTATAATCTGGGAATTAGTAACGATTGCTATTGCTGTTTGTGTGGAATGGATGCAGAAACTATTACGCACTTGTTTCAGGAATGCTACTACAACAAGAGAATAATAGAAGGTATATCAGATATGTATAACATCAGGGTTCATGAAATGTGCTTATTGGCCTGGCTTGACAGTAGAGATTGGATATATTAACAAATACTGTAGCCAAATAATTCTGATAGCTCATCAGGGTTCCCTAGGCGCTAAGCAAATTTGTGTTTCATAAATATGTTGTTTAATTTGTTTAGTCAGCCTAGCTAATTCCTTCATTTCCTTGCCATGTCCTGCAGTTATTTACACTCTTTGTCATAATCCCCAGTAGATGATGCATCATTTAAAAGAAAATGTCATTTCCTTATTTAATATTTGTGTGACAAACAATTGGAAGATTATTTAATATTTAATACCCAGTAGATGATGCATCATTTAATATTTGTGTGACAAACAATTGGAAGATTATTTGTGTTTCATAAAGTGAATTATGGAGATTATAAATTGCCGTGTGCGATTATATGATATCTAAAAGTTGAGATAATTAATTAAATGTGGATTTGCAAAAAAAAAATATAAGTGAACAATCATCGAGGTTTATATTGTTGTTCTTTAATATAAGAATGATGATGTATATTTGTTCTTTTAAATGGCGTAAGAGTGGAGCGCTATATTAAAGAAGAACAATCATCATTCTTATATTAAAGAACAACAAATTAAACCTCGATGATTGTTCACTTATATTTTCTTTTTGCAAATCCACATTTTACAAAAAAGAATTTAAATCCTTAATCACATCATAACAATCATCATAATCTCATATAGTGTGATATATTTCAAATGTAATATAATTAGTTGAACCTTACTCGACCATTATTTATCGGCATAACCAATAAAATATATTGGTTCAATTTAGTACGCATAAAACATATAATCATCTTATTATATGCCCTTAACACACAAAATATTTATTAGAGATACACTTATACTCTTCTCATATTATAGAGTATCAAGTATCAACTTTAAACTTGGTGAATAATTTTATCAAATAATAAGTTGAACGTCTTCCCCCACATGTTGTCACGCCACAAATTAGTGACAAACACAATCGTTCAAACAAACTATACGCATTATTCATTTAATTGATTATCTCAACTTTTAGATATCATATAATCGCACACGGCAATTTATAATCTCCATAATTCACTTTATGAAACACAAATAATCTTCCAATTGTTTGTCACACAAATATATCAAAGATAATATATCAATTGGAACCCAAAATATTTAACCTCCACATATGGTTCATCACCAAGTATCAATCTTTATTCATCTCATAATCATCAAAAATAAATAATTGATCCAAATGTGTGTAAAATATTTTGCAATATAAATATATTATAAGCATAAAAACATCTTGGGCACTCAATCATTCTAGCTACTTGTCAATCAAAATCTTAGAACAATTTCAATCGCACATTCTTGAAATCAATTATAAAAAAAATATTTTTACCAAGATAATAGATATGACATATAATCATGTCTTACCAAATAAACTAGTAGCATGAACATACCAACCATTAAGGCATCATTGACCAAGCCTTTATATTTATCATCATAAATATTTGTAAAGGAAAGTCATAAAAACAAACCTTAATCACAAGAATGAATTGAGCAATAAAATTGAAGATAATACCATTCTTTTATAAATCTTTATAAACTTTCAGCACACTACCATCATATTGATGCCCATTTTAAGGATAGTAAATGACAGAATATGCGCACGGCTTCAACTACAAAGTTGTAGCCCTTCTTCTTAGCTTTCCAACGCCTTATTACATGCCTAAAAAGAAGGTCTAAAGACAGAGTTATGACTAAAATACTGAAGTGCTGTCCCACCCTCCGCAGACAGAATTTTATACACGAATAAATATTTTTGTCAATAGAAATTTCCAATGACAAAAAATATGAACACAACAACAATAATAGTGACAAATTTCGTTTCTCAATTGTTGGAAATATAGAGTCACTGTAGGGGCGAGATATATTTAGAGAATAAATATTGTTGTGTCGTGGTATGGATGCCACTGAATGAGAAACGAAATCGTCCCGACTACGGTACAAATCGATATAGGCGCCGTCCCCCGAGGTCACACAACACTCCTAAAAGTTGTGTACTCAAAGATTAGGAGTTGGAACTCATATGGTATGCTCAAAATTAGAAGTAGATGAAATGGAAGATGTATATGTCAAATGACCTACAAGTTTCTCATATTTATAGTGATAGGAGAGAAAAGCCAAAAGGTTAAAGTGATTAATTAGCACCATAGTCACTAAGTTAATGGCATAACTACCACTATAAACATGTGTCATAAACATGTAGTTAATGACTATAATCATGCAATTAGTGGAGAGATTCTCCTACGAGGCAATGAAAGACATCTTTCTAAAATAATGTTTCAAAACAACATTACTAGCCTTAGCATTACTTCCAACAAAAGGGACTTGTGATGTTATGAGGAGTCTTGGTGGGGTAATGGCCGCCTTTATTGACGCGTAATTTGATGGGTGCCCTCAGGCGTATAACAAGATTATGGAAACCGTCTCTGGCTCCTACCAAGCCTCATCTAGTGGAAGACAGGATCTGTACTACAATATTAGGACGCTTAAGGCAATAGGCAATGGTTCAGCCTTGCTTGTTAATCATATCTCATATATATCGTCTTTTTAATTATTTCCAATAAATTTGTATACATTGTCTTGGTATTATTCAGTCTATTTCAACTAACCAGGAGGTTATATACTTATATATGGGTGTATTCTTATACATTGATGAATGTGATGATCATATTGGGCGCAGTAAAAATAAATGCTATATCCAAAATGAACAAATGCACATAACTTCACCAGAGATTCTATTCAACAATCTGCGGAACTGGTTCCGAATTTGGCAGAATTGCAGAGGGCAGCTCGAAATGAAAGGTATGAACTAGAACTTTTTTTCGTTACAGTGCTATTTTTAGTGTTCGTTTCAAACTATCTATACTCTATGGGTCGACATTAGCTTTTTGATTTTTTTCGTATTTTTTTGGTCAAACCGCTGTCCTGTACATACGAAAAACTTACCTCTATGCCTCCACCAAAGCCGTTGTTGGCTGTTGTTGTACTGTTTTGTTATAGAATGCAGGAAATAGTCCTATTAACAAAGGATATCTCGAGTTTTCTATACAACTTGATCCATTAGAGAGAATTGAAGAAGAATGATATTGTATGAGATTTGTGTAAAACTGATGAATGATTTACAATAACCAGAGATTAGCTATTTATATTCACTAATTTCTAACTAATTCCAGCTCATAACTAACTAACTGCCAGCTGTTGCCTAACAACTTTTGGCGCCCAAAACAGATTATGTTACAAACTGTAACATGTTTTTTTGCTGATAGTATATTGTTAAGTGTTTTTTGCTGATAGCATATTGTTAAGTGTATCTAGAGGTGGCAATCGGGTCAATCAGGTCGGTTACGAGTCGGGCTCAGGCAGTTTGGGTCATGTCGGGCTCGGGTTTGGTCGGGTCAAGTTGCTTATTCAGGTCGAGTCGGGTTCGGGTTGGGTCGCTTACGGGTCAGGTTAATCGGGTCAATAACTACAACAGGTCGGTTCAGTTTCGGATCGGTTGACCAATGAGTCGGGATAAATCAGGTCAATATGCTTGATCAGGTCGAGACCGGTTTGGTTTCGGGTTACTGATGGGTCGAGTATTTTATATTGTCGTCTTAAATTTGAAAATTAATCGGGTCAATGGTCGGGTCGTTATGTTAAAAGATCACTTTTGAACTTATGAATTATAATATTGGATTAGAGGAACTCGATACAAAAGATATTTGTAAAATATAAGAGTATAACACTATAAAAGTTAATATAATTTCATTGAACACTTATGTTGCTCGACCTCGATTATATGTATATGACATGAGTGCCTATCCAGTATCGGATTCGCCTATATTATGGACAAAAAATAATGTTTTTGGTCTAAATTAATCAGTTGTTTATGTAGTTCATAGTTTTGATTTTTTAAACATTTGACATATGAAGTATGGCAAGGAACTAAATGAATTACCTATGAAATAAATTTTATTTATTATCTTGACGGTGATCCTACGTATTTAATTTTGAATAGGCTCTATTAGAATGGTGTATTTGAGGTTTGGATTTTAATATCATAATTAATAACCGTGGTCGGATTGTATGGTCATAACTCATAACTCTTTCTTCCCTTTATTGTTTTCAATGGAGCCAAAACTAAACACTATTTTTCTCACAAAGCGTTAATTTAAAATTTTCTACATATATCACTTGCAATATAATTATTAATAAGTTTAACTAGGAATATAGCGTACTAAATTTACAACTGACTATTTATTTTAAGATTACATTTTGTTTTGAAAAATAAAATGAGCGATAATTTTTTATATCAAATTTATTAACAAAAAAAAAACTATAAAGGAATTTAGATTCTTAAAAAAGATTATTTGGCTATGAGTCGGATCGAGTTTAATCGGGTTAAAACGGGTTACATGTCGGTTCAGTTCGGTTTGGGTCAGGTCGGGTTTGTGGGTGAATCGGGTTTCGGGTCGGGTCGGGTCGGGCCGGGTCGGGTCACAAGTTGGTTCGGGTCATATCACTTCAGGTTCTATCGGTTTATCGGTTAACCTTCGGATCGGTTCGGGTCGGTTTCAGTTCAGCAAATTTACGGGTTCTATCAGGTCGGTTTTCGGGTAAGTCAGGTCGGTTCTTCGGGTCGGGTCACCTTTTGCCAGCTCTAAGTGTATCCCTTCCCCTATCTTTATCATACAAACAATGGGTATTCCTCGGGACATGTCAATAATGACATCGAAACAACCGTAACCCGAACTATACTTGCGGGTAAAATGTCATACAACCGTAACCCGAATCATCTGACCCGCAAGTAGTACACTACACTATGGTCTATGGTAAATACATGGTGAAATTTGTTAGCGTGTCCTCCAATCCTCTGTGTTTTCTGATTATAACACGACAAATGTTTGATAATGCCAAACTCGCATATCACTTTTCAAATATTACTTTTCCTATGCAACTTTATTTTATACGGAGTATTATGTTATAACACAAAATTCCCACGGTACGTCTCAACTTTGACATTTTGCGCGAAATATCCAAAATTTTAACCGGATTTTAAGTGGCCATAATTCGTGTTTGCAAACACGTAAAATGACGATTTTTTTTCAAATAATTCATCTTTCCGAGAGCTACGGTTTGAAAAAAAAATTGGTCGTATTTGGATTCCGTGGCTAGGAATTTTTGTATGTCAGGTTTTTTCACCGAACAATTTTTGAGTGGACATATCTCTTGGTCACGAATTCCGGACACGCCAATTTCTTTTTCAAATCGTAGTTCTCGGAAACATGAACGATTTGAAAAAAAATCGTGTTATTTCGAGTTTGAAAACACGAGTTATGGCCACTTAAAGTTTTTCGGGCCAAAATTTTGGGCATTTCGTGCAAATTGTCAAAAGTACGAGGGTACCGTGGGAATTTCCCGTATTATATATGTCCATACTCCAGTCATATTATTTGGTCACTTCGAATAGTACGGTCATAAGGGTAGAGTGAATCGAGTCGGGTACGAGTCTATTTGAGAGTGTTATGTAGTCGGATCTAATCAATTTATTTCGGATTTGTTTCATGAATGTTGTTAATAGGGTTATTTCGGATTCTGATATTTAGACGTGGGTCATCTTAAATATAGGTCACTTAGTTGGAACATATTTGAAGTATATGTGACGGAAAAAAAAAACGATAGGTAGGAATGTAGGTTTACCTATTCATAAGAGGGTGTTTAAAAACTAAATATTTATTTTAATATGGACGATATTAAATATAATTTCAAATTAAATATTTTGGCTCACTTCGTGTCGCTTTGGATTGGGTTATTTTCAGGCAATATTGTTCGATTCAGGGCATTTTTGGTAAGGTCACTACAATACTAGTAAAGTAATGTCATTGTAAAATTGGGATTTTCTACTCATATTTGGATTATTTAAAGAGTATTTTGATAACTACTACCTACTAAAATCTCACTTTGAAGAACTACTACCAATTAATTTTTTCCTTAAAAATTACTACCAATCTATTTGTCCCAGGTTGATAACACTACCAAATCATAAAATATGCCAAAATTTAAAGTAAATAGACCATTTTACCCTTCAGTCTACCTCTTATTTATCTCACTCCTCATTTTATTTTCATCTTAGAACACAATTTACTTGATCAAAGTGAATTTGGGGAAAAATAACCTTCACTCTTCTTCAAATCCTTATAATCTAATCAGACTAATCAACTATACTAAATTAGTTCATCTCAATCACCTATACTACCCAGATTAAAGAAGGGAACAATAAACCCTAAATTAAAACAAAAAAGTGAAACTGTAAAAGCTTAATTGAAACACATATAATAAACAAAAAAGAGGTCTTGAAACAAAGAAGAAGAATATTATGATCATAACTCGAAATGTGAGATGAGAGATAGAAGAATAAGATGAGAATGGGTGAAAGTAGAATAAAAGAGACGAGAGGTAGAAAAATAAGATTAGTGGTGAATGTATATAACATCGGAAAAGGGTAAAATAGGAAGACATTTTGTAACTTAAGATGAGAATTCAAAATCAATGGCTGAGTTTAAGTTTTAGAGGTGTTTTTTAAGATTTGGTAGTGTTATCAACTCAAATCAAATATATTGGTAGTAGTTTTTAAGGAAAATTTTAGTTGGTAGTAGTTCTTCAAAGTGAGATTTTAGTAAGTACTACCTCCATTCATTTTTTATCTTCCCACTTCAATAAAATACTCCTCACATATATTAGAAAAATGGGAAGATAAAAAATGAACGGAGGGAGTAGTAGTTTTCAAAAAACCCTTCTTTAAATCAGGTTTCGAGGCAAATTGGTTTTGCCAAATCTACTACCAACTACGTAACTAGAAAAACCAACCACGTCAAAAAAATAATAATGTAAAAATCGGGTTGTTGCAACTCTAATTTGCTGACAAGAGAATATATGTTTTGTAAAACATAAAATGTGAGAACATAACATAATTTAATTCCTATAATAACACTGTTGAGACCATTTCTAGATTAGATTGGTTGATGATGCCTTAAGACAAATTAATCTTATTGTTAATATATATAATGTGTGCCTCTTAAGTTTTAATCTTATAGCTATGGAAGCTCAACTAATCGTTCAAGGTTGCACAAGAAGATCAAGAGATAAAGATCGTCATTGTTAGAGTCATAGTGTTGTATAAGAGATCATTAAACTCGATTCATGTTAAGTACTTCAAAACTGCATGCCACCGTGGTTTCTGGCTCTTAAATATTTCGGAAATGTTTTAACTCTTGAAAATAGTTTTCCAAACATTTGATCAACATTTTACATTGCTAAAATTCTGGTTTGATCTTTATAAATTGAAAGAAAGTTTTTTGTGTCCTGGAGAAGAGGTAGCTTGCACAAAAAGACGCTTGCAAAAAATGGGTTGTTTAATTTTTCTATATTTGGTCACTACTATTTATGTTCTTTCTTGATGAAAAACTTGACCCTTATTTGTCTAAGTGTGGGCTGCAAGATTAAGCTTACTAGTAACCTAGATTACTTGTGCAAGTAACTCATTTTTCTTGCATAATGGGTCATGGTTTCTTGTGCCTTAATTGACCTTCTTATTTGTTGTTCAAGCTTCAATTGTTTAATATTTTCTAACACTTTTGCTTAATTGGAGTGTGTTATTTTAATGTGTAGTATACTCTACTTTACATTATAAATACCATACTTATTTCAATTGAACAAGTGTGCAACAACAAAATATTTTCAAGCTTAAAAGACTTTGAGTTATATTGAGTAAATTATCTTTGCAAAAACCGTTTAACATTTCATACTTAATTGTTTTGCAAAATATTTTTCTTAAGTCTTTTACAAAGAGCTAGTTCGTTGTAACAAAGCATGTATTGTGTCCGATGATCTCGTGCTAGTACTTAATCGTTTTCTCCACCATTCATTTTGTGAACATTTTGAGAAACACAAGTCTTGTAACAAACGAGTAGAACAAATCCTAAGATAGAGTTATCTTGAGCAACTAGCAACACGAAAGAGTTGGGGAAGTCTCTTGGCGGATTAGCCTTGAGCAATAGCAACTCGAAAGAGTTGGGGAAGTCTCTTAGCGGAGTAGCTGTGAGCATAAGTCTTCGTGTGGAGTAGCATTGAGCAAATAGCAACCGGAGTAGGTTGGGGAGTGAGATGCCCATTCCCTTTCTTCCTTCGCTTGACTTTGTTGTTTCCTTCTCGGTTTCGCTTGCCTTGACTCGGGATGGCTTTGGCGCGTCGAGTAGGGTCCCCAAGGGTATGTGGGGCCCCCAAGGTATGCCGTGGGTCCTCCGAATGATTCACCTTCTTCTTTGTTGATCAAAAGTAGGTAGAAATCGCCTCAATTGACGGTTTACCTACAAAAACACGATAAAAGCAAGAAATATGCTAGAAGAAGGTAAAACACGTAGAAACGCTCCTAGGGAGCGTTAAAGGCAAACAAAACGAGATGAAAAGGGGTGAAAATGTGGTGTGAAATGACACTATATCAAATCTCCCCAAACCAAACCCTTACTCGTCCCGAGTAAGGATGAACAATAGTCAAGACCCTTAATTAACTACGCTAAACCTAACCGATACAAGGCAATTAACGGGCCTTGCTCCGTCCCTTCAACTCACAACAAGGTATCCATGAGGTAGAACACCTTCTTGCAAGGCAAGTGGGGTCTTGCCAAAATTTCGATGCATTCTAGGCAATAAAGCACACAAAGCAAATGAGAATGCATCTACAAAAAACAAATGGCAACATGCCTCATCCATGCGCCGGGATTCATCTAAAATGGAAAAATTTCAAGCATGCAAATTCCTATGTAATTACTAGTTTTACAAAGAACTAGGCCTAGAAAGATAGAAATAAATCACCTCTTTACTGTGTAAAATTAGTATATTCGTTCACGTTTACTAGAAAACTTTGTCAAGGGTGAAAAAGCGGGATGGAAAGCGAGGGCCCCATGGTGTTAGAAGACACTGTAGGATCGGAATTCCGCCTCTCACCTAAGTGAAAGGAAGGGTCGTCCCCTCTTAGCCATGCAACGTAGGAGTAATCATCAAAAAGGTAAGGAAACGAGATGTTTGAGTTCTTATTTTGTTTCTTTTTCTCATTTCTTTTTCTTTTTCTTTCTTTTTGTTTTTGATTTTTTTGGTGCTTGATTTGGGTGCCTTTTGAGAGCAAGATAGCCTAGCGAAAGGTGTGCGGCGGAGACCAACAATAGGCAAATCCTCGCCGTAGCGACATCGAGAGCGACCCCATATGTATTGAGGGTACTCTAGAAGAGCCTAGAAGTCTCCATATGCACTCCCTAAGCTAGGACTAAGGCAAAAAAAAATGCCAAATTTCAAGCTTTTCTTTTCAATTGTTTTTGAACTCAATTTTTGGACTTGTGATAGAAAAATTTCCTTTTTGTCAAATGTAGTGAAAAGTGATGATTTGACAATTACATGGCCTCGAAAGTCACCTAGGAAAGCGTTCACCAAGGAATTTTTCACACCATGGGGATGGTCAAGATGGTAAATGCAAGCCCTTGTCTAGGCTCTAGGAAACGGTGCGAAAATTATACTAAAAATACACATTAGAAGGTGTTTCAAAATCTATTTTAATAGGCAAAGTGCTAAGCAGAAAGAGTATCTACAAGGGTCTATTCAAGCTTGTTCAATTTCCAAATTAGGCATTCCAAAAAGTTTTCCTAAATGCAACTACATGCCATGATCTAGAATTTAGCAACATATATACAAACTAATGCAAACGCTCTAGTGAACTACGTGACAATTAATCTAATGAAACCCCCTAACAGCACATAAGTCACACATCCGCCAATTCATAAAAATCAACATCGCAATCATCAACCATTCCTACAAACTCCTCATGTGATAAGAAGTAAAGAAAGAAAGAAGGGGAAGGAATAAGAACGATCATACCATGGCGGTCTTCTTAGTCCCTTCTATAAGTCTCTTGAGCGATGTGTAGCGGACCTATGTATGGAGGTTAGAAGAAAAATCAATGCAAATATATACAAAGTAAGATATAAACAAGCTAATTTTTAGGATTTTTCAAATTTTTCAATTTTTTTGGATTTTTTGAATGATTTTAAATGCAAAATAAAACATGTTTTTGGATTTTTTTCAAAAAAAAAAATGAAAATAAAAACTATGAAAATAGTTTCCCATCCCCCACATTGGAACAAACATTGTCCTCAATGTATGAAATAGGATTATTGAAAGTAAAAAAAACATGTTTTTGGATTTTTGAATATTTTCTAAAAGGAAAAGAACATCTTTTTGGATTTTTTTTTTTTATATTTTGAAAAAAAATAACTTGTTTTTGGGATTTTTGATTTTTTTGATGAATATTCATAAAAAGAACAATATATACAAGACGGTTAGTTATGCAAATGAACTAATCTATATGAAATGCATGAACTAAATAATATTCCTAAACCTAAATGCAAAATGATATAATACAAGTGCATGATCTAAGTAAATGCAAACTACACTATATGCTAATCTAGAGTCTCGTTGTGGTGGTAAGGTGCATAAATGCAAGCCCCTCATGGGGGTACCTCCCACAAGAAAGTCTAGTGTGCCATATCAGAGTCTCGTCGTGGCGGTAAAATGCATAAATGCACGCCCCTCATGGGGGTACCAACCACGGGAAAGTCTAAAAATGACACCTAACTACCTGATGCATGAAAATAGCTAAATGCAAGGTTGTTTGTCAATTTGGATTTTTCATGGGGAGCAAAATATTGGTGTCCGATGGGATGGACACCCGCCTCCAATGTTGCCGAGGCCAACCAACACAACACAAAATTTACAAGTTAGAGAAACAAATTATATCAAATCATAGAGAGGAGAGGAGGAGACACACACTAGAGGGGAGGGGGAAGATGCTAAACAAGCCACCTAGACACCACTCCGACTCTTCCAATTATCAGACAAAAACAAAAAACCTCTTCAAAAGGTCTCCATCACATCCTCATCCTCATCACCATCCTCATCATCATCATCTCCACCACCACCACCACCACCACCCTCTTCCCTATTCCTTTGGTCGCCCCCGGTCTCCATGCCCCCTCCCCCTCCCCGGTTTCCATGGTTGGGAAACAACAAATCGGGTTGAGCCCAGCTTGGCAAAAAACCGTTAGGGTCAATGTACCCTTGGTTAGCCAGCAAACAATAGTTCGGGTAGGAGGCAAAATAATTGTTGACCCGGTCTTCATGCATGTTCAAATGCATGTTCTGCATTAGACCGGTGAGGTAGTCACCCTGGGGGAGATGGTAGGGTCGGGGTGAACATACCCCTGGTAGTCAAAGGGGTAGGGGGGAATGTTCACGTAACTGGGTGGGGGGGTAGGGAAACTGCAAATGTGGTAGGGGAAAGGGGGAACAGGCAGTGTTACCTGGGGTGCACTTTGGCTTGGTCTAGATGTGGGTCGGAGTCGAGGCTGGGAAGACTCTCATTCCTCCCTAGCACCACTGGAAGCGGCCCTACCACCTGCCATCGTCACTGGCAGCAGGTAGCTGGGTCGCCTCTCCATAGTGTTATCCCTAGGGGAAAAGGGTGGGAGTCTATGACAAGGTAGGTAAAAAGGGGTTGCACCCTTAATCACCCAAAGAAAACTCCTATCCCGGTCAAGCCTAATCCAATTCGAGTAGATTAGGGAATTTTCGTCAAGAAGTGTCCCCCCAGTCAAAGCCACGTACGTTCCGTCACTGTTAAAATTAGGGTCAAAGTGTTTAGCCAAAAATGTAACCAAACCCCCCATGACCACCGTCTGCCTACGGGCTACGGTGTTCCTACCCAACTTCTTCCACCTCCTATAGATTTCATTCATTATGGGGAAGGTGAAGGTATCCCTAGACCCTTGCACATTCAAGTGCGACTCTAGAAGGGTCAAGTCAAGCTGGGTGATGTTGTTTGGCTCCTGCCGACCTAGGAATGTGCCAGACACTAACCTGTGCCAAAAACGGGGCACAGGGTGGTGAATTAGGAGGGCCGAATTCCTACGGAAATCGGTCAAAACCCTCCCGGTTAAGGCCATCCAAAGCGGGCTCAAATCATAGCCCTTTGGCTCTACCGTGTCCCTTCTAGAAGGGAAATCTAACCCCAGGATAGCACCAAATTCAACAATCGGGACAACATGCGAAGTATTAGCAAGACGAAAACTAAAACACGGTACATTCTCAGCATTTACCAAACTGTTCAGACTACTGTAAATTCTAGCGTGAGACTCCGGTAGGAGAGCTCATGCATCAAGAATAAAGTAGCCATACCTGAGACCGCGAAAAAATCCCGCATAGCTTCCGTCAGGCCGAGACGACGTATGATGTCGTGGCATAGAAAAACAGTGGGCTCCATCTCTAACCCTTGAATAGCTGCGAAGGCTTGTCTTTGAGCATCCGTCTCAAAGACGACTTCCGGAAAACCCGGAAGTTGCTCAATCTCTAAATCTTCGTTTGCGTCCGGGTTGTTGGACCCGTTGCCTCTCCGCCTCTTTGGTGCTCTTGCCGCCGCCGCTTTCCCCTTTCCTTATCCTGCCATTGTTATCTTTAAGCAAGCTTTTTCCCAAAAAACAAATTGCTCAAAGAAAGCTTCAAGTGGCCCCAAAACAACTTTCTAATGGAGTAGAAAGCAAAAAAAACTAGCCCAAAAAATAGATCTCAATTTCGGATTTTTGAAAACCTAAGGTTGAAAATCGATTTTTTTTGGTTTTTTGGTGTTTGTAAGGCAAAAAAATGGTTCTCAATGTGTTTTTAATTGAAGAAGGAAGCTTTTTGTGACAATTTGTGAGATTTGATGGAGTTTGGTGAAGATTTGATAGAGTTTGGTGAAGATTTGAGGGAGTTTGGTGGTTTTTAGAGAGATAAGGTTATAATGTGTGTGTTTGTGTTTGTGGTTGTAGAAGATGAGGTAAGATAAGAAGAAGAAGATAGGAAAAAATAAGGCTCACGGTTCATACGGTTTCACGACCGTGAAAATGAAGTCACGACCGTGAAACTTCATTTCACGACCGTGAGATGGAAGTCACGGCCGTGACTTGTTCTTGATCAGGTACTGCATTATTAATCGCCATCTCACGACCGTGAGATCAGTTTCACGACCGTGAAACTTGTTTCACGACCGTGAGATGGGTTTCACGGTCGTGAAACTTGATTTCTCGTGATTCCTTAGCTAAGCTTCAACTTTCACGGGCGTGAAGCCCCTTTCACGAGCGTGACTCTGCTTTTTCGACCCTTTTGCTTCAAAATCTTCACTCTTTGCTCGGTTTCCCGCTTCTTCATTAGCGTTTCGCTATGTTTCTTTCATTTCAACTTACAAAAACAATCATAAACACATTAAATCCCTCCCTCACACTCTCTTTGACAAAAATTGCACTAAAAATTTACAAAATTAACTAAGTAACGAGAAATTGGTTTAATTAACGATTCAATTAGCCAAACAAAAATTCGACCTCATTATCGTCAATTTAATCAATTTCCATGCAAACTAATATCTATCGAACATTAGTCAAATGAGTTAGAATTATATACAAATTTGTGATTATTAGGGGACTTCACAAAACCCGTTCTTGTTCAAAAATTAATGAGGAGTAGTCGGCTTGAGGTACAAAGGCTCGACTACTCCTATGAGACAACCTTCCTTGTAAAGCTTGATTCGTTGCCCGTTCACTTTGAATTTTTGACCATCTTTGCTTGCCAACTCAAAGTCCCCATATTTCCCTACCTCGGTGATCAAGAATGGTCCCGACCACCGGGATTTGAGCTTCCCGGGAAATAGCTTGTACCTTGAGTTGAATAGAAGAACCTTGTCTCCACATTGGAGATCCCTTTTGAGGATCTTCTTGTCATGAATGAGTTTGGTCTTTTCCTTGTAAGATTGGGCATTTTCATAAGATTTGAGCCGGAACTCCTCAAGCTCTTGTAATTGGAGTAATCTCTTGTCACCGCTCAATTTTGCATCAAGATTTAATTCTTTGATCGCCCAATATGCCTTGTATTCGAGCTCTATGGGCAAATGGCAAGACTTGCCATACACCAACTTATAAGGCGACATTCCAATAAGAGTTTTGAATGCCGTCCTATATGCCCATAATGTGTCGTCGAGCTTTGAACTCCAATCTTTACGGTGCTTTGAGACCACTTTTTCAAGGATAGATTTGATTTCTTTGTTGGAGATTTCGACTTGCCCACTTGTTTGGGGAAGATACCCCAAACCGGTACGATGATGAACACCATATTTAAGAAGTAGTGAGTCAAGTCGTTTTTCATGAAAGTGCTTTCCTCCATCACTTATTAGAGCTCTAGGTACTCCAAAACGGGGAAAAATAATCTTCTTTAGGAAATTGATGATTTCTTCATGCTTGCCCCATGGTGCCCTCCATAAGGAGAGGAGTGGCATCCTTTCATGATTTCTTCATACTCCCATTGTGGAACACATCTTCTATACATCCCATCACCACACTCCTTGAACAACAAAGGATCATCCCAAAAGTATCTCTTAGCTTCAAATAAAAACCCCTTCTTTTGATTGTGGTTGATGCCCGGTGGAAGAACACCACCCACAATATAGTTGGCAAAGTCCGCAAACCAAGGTGCTTGATTTTGGATTGTTTCATGAATTGCGAAGAGAAAATCATCCGGGAATGAATCGTTGATAGGCATGTCATCTTTACTTCCATCATAGCATAGCCGGGACAAGTGGTCCGCCACCGCATTTTCCGCACCCTTCTTATCTCTTATCTCCAAATCGAATTCTTGTAAGAGAAGGATCCATCTAATGAGGCGGAGCTTAGCTTCTTTCTTGGCAAGTAGATATTTGAGTGCGGCATGGTCCGTATACACAATGACTTTGGAGCCAATCAAATATGAACGGAACTTATCAAGAGCAAAAACAATGGCAAGAAGCTCTTTTTCCGTTGTTGCATAGTTCACTTGTGCCTCATCAAGGGTTTTGCTAGAATAGTAAATGGCATGCAAAGCTTTATCCTTCCGTTGGCCAAGAACCGCGCCAACGGCATAATCGCTTGCATCGCACATCACCTCAAATGGCAATTCCCAATCCGGGGATTGCATGACCGGAGCCGAAATAAGAGCTTCCTTTATACTATCAAATGCCTCAACACACTCATTAGTAAAATGGAAAGGGGTATCCTTGAGAAGAAGTTGTGTAAGTGGTTTAGCAATTTTGGAGAAGTCCTTGATGAACCGGCGATAAAAGCCGGCATGACCAAGGAAGCTTCTCACCCCTTTGAGATTTGAAGGTGGGGGTAATTGGTCAATCACTTCCACCTTAGCTCTATCAACTTGGATACCCTTTTCCGAAATAAGATGACCGAGAACTACCCCTTCATTAACCATGAAGTGGCACTTCTCCCAATTCAAAACAAGACTAACTTCCTCACATTTTTGCAACACCAAGGACAAATTATGCAAGCACAAATCCAAATCTTTCCAATATACACTAAAATCATCCATAAAAACTTCCATGATAGATTCAATGTAATCGGAAAAAATGCTCATCATGCATCGTTGAAATGTAGCCGGGGCATTGCAAAGACCGAAAGGCATTCTCCTATAGGCAAAAGTGCCATAAAGGCATGTGAATGTGGTCTTAGATTGGTCAATCGGGTCAATTGGGATTTGGAAAAATCCCGAGTATCCATCTAAATAGCAAAAATACTTGTTTGAGGCAAGTCTCTCTAAGAGTTGGTCAATGAAGGGAAGGGGGAAATGATCCTTTCTTGTTGAAGCATTCAACCTCCTATAGTCTATGCACATTCTCCATCCCGTCACTAACCTAGTTGGCACTAGCTCATCTTTATCATTCTTCACTACCGTGGTGCCACCTTTCTTTGGCACCACTTGCACGGGGCTAACCCAATCGGAGTAAGAGATTGGGTAGATGATCCCGGCATCTAGTAGCTTCATGACTTCACCTTTGACAACCTCTTGCAAGGTGGGGTTTAATCTTCTTTGGGGTTGCCTTCTTGGCTCATGGTCATCTTGCATATGAATTCTATGCATACACAGTTCGGGGCTAACCCCCTTCAAATCATCCAAGCTATATGTAACAACCCGAAAAGTACCCGATTTTTCTAGTAAAAATATTTACTAACACTTTTCAGTAGAACTTAAGTTTTTAAAATAGGAATTTTTTGTTCCGAGTCTTATTTTGAAATTCCGCGTTCGTATTTGGAATTTTTGAGAGATTTCATGAAAAGACCGTTTTTAGTCATCTTTGACTTTTCTTGACTTTTAAGTCGTCTTTGACTTTTCTTGACTTTTGAAAAGTCGTCATTGACTTTTCTTGACTTTTAAGTCGTCCTAAACTTTTCTTGACTTTTAAGTCATCTTTGACTTTTCTCGACTTTTTAGTCAACTTTGACTTCCGTTGACTTTTTCTCCCGACTCGCCTCATACGTTGAAGACCGAAATTTTATTTAAAAAAATAATATTTTTGATTTATTTTTATTTAGATTTATTAGAATTTATGATAATTTAATAAAATTATTTTGAATTTATTCGGAATTTATAATAAGGTTTTACGGTTTAAACCCGGGAATCATTTACCTATTCCCGACTCATCGTAAATCCCGAAACAAACCCGAAACTCGACTTTGGCATGAGTCACACGCCCATGTCATCGTTTTCCACTCACTTGAGATATTTTAATTGTTTCGATTAAACTAATACAAATATCTAAGATATTTGTAGCTTTATCGATCCGTCCGTTTAAATTACGCAAATCGCTCAAAATCAGACCCGATTCCTACCCATTTCACACGCCCCATGTCACCTATTTTTCACTCATGTTAGATCTTTTAATTAATATGATTAAATAATAATATCTAAGATATTTGTAACTTTATCGGTCTGTCAACTTAAATTCCGCACTCGCTTAAAAACAGACCCGATTTGTCTTCATTTCTCACGTCTCCTTTGTCCTCTCTTTGACCTTGATATTTTCTTTCTTTTCATTTTAATAACATAATATCTTGATATTTAGTATAATTAACTTTATCGTTAATTATATTTAATCGATTACCGTAAAATAATTATTAATCGTGATTCAATTCCGTAACAATAATTTCAAAACCCGACATCCATCTTGGCCTATATTTACACGGCTCACACAACACTCCACTCACTAACAACTTTTCATTTTTCAACAAATCAAATAAAGATCAAAATATCACTTTCTTTAATCGTTCTTCATTTGTTCTTCGTGTTCTTCAATTGTTCATCATCGTTCTTGCGCAAAACCTTCATAAAATCTTCATTTCTTAATTAAATCCGTCCTAATTTATATTTCTAGAATCTCCTCTTCGCTCTCCATCTTCAAGTACGGTTTATTTTCAATTCCGTCAAAATCGTTTTCAACACTTTAATTATGGAAAAATCTATTTTTACTTCTAATAATGTTTTTCTTGTCATTTCTTATAGGGGAAGATTTTGAAGACGAGTTTGGTGACTCGTATATATTAGGGGAAGATTAGAAGACGGGTTTCTTAGTTTATACTTCTTATTTTGGTGCTAATTGATTTTTCTAGCTAAGGTAACAATTCCGTTTTACTCGACGAAATAATGTCACATAGCTTTAGTTTTGGTTCATGTTATGGTTAGTTATGATTTTAGTTAGTAACATAGTCTTTAGTTTTGTTTCTTTTGATTTTGGTTCATCTTTTATCTTGGTTCATATTATTATGATTTAGGGAGTTTTGGTAGTAACATGATAAGTTATGATTGTTTTTATGATTTTGTATGAATTTATAATATGTTTAATGTTCTTGATGAATTTTTAATGATTTTCCATAAGTATGATTTTTATGATTTTGTATGAATTTATAACAAGTTTAGTGTTCTTGACATTTTTGATGATTTGTTATAATTATGATTTTTGTATGGATGATTGTTAAAATGGTTGTTTGATGATTAAAACATGTTGTTATTGATTTGGTGTTGATTGGTGATTGAACCGTGGAGGAAGGACTGAGAACCGGACCAAACCAGACCGGTCCAGGCCGGTTCAGACCCGGTCTGGGTTGGTCCATGGTGGGTCCGGGTTTTGGTCTTTGGGTTGTGTCGATGTTTGATTGTTTAATTGTTGTTTGACGGGTTTTAATTATGTTAAAGCATGCGGGAAATAATTAGAAACGGTTTTTATTAAAATTGTCAAAACAGCCAAAACAGGCCCAATTCTGTCCGTGGGCCCATCCAGGCCCAGGTGGGTCCGGCCCAAACTCAGCCCGTGGGTCCCACTTTGGGACTTGTGACGGTTTTTGAGTTATCGTCATTTTTATCGTGTTTTGTAATATTTAGCAAGTGGGAAATATTAATAAGTAAAATATTTAATTAAAAAGGCTTTTCATAAAATTATTATTTCTCACATGTTAGAAATTATAAGACGAGATCGTGGTTTATTTTGATATCCTTTAAGTCAAGCGGGGTGTTACGTAAAGATTTAATAATTCACATGTTAGAAGTTTTAATAAAAATAACATGTAATGAATATGTTGATTTTATGTCTATGTGATAAAGACTCTGTTTCTAGCCGGTTTGATCCAACGGGTTTGGTCAAACTAAGATCTAGTCAGCCCCGATTTGACTGATGACCCGTCGCGGGACTCGGGTCGGGGATTTGTCTTCAAGTTGAGGTTGTATTTAATTATGAATTAGCCTTAGTAGATATGAGGCGATATGATATTTGATTATTATTGATATGCAATTAGTCACATGATAGGATGTTTTTCCCGTGACTGTTTTATTATATGGTTGGTGTCGTGTTGACTAAGTACCCATAGAGAATTATGAGTATATGGCGTCTTGACCCTGCTAATTCTAAATGAGTAGCTTGGACCACGACATTGATAGGCCCGTACTATCTTTAACGAGTATATGTTCACCGCTTGATAGCTTTTGTGTCTCGGCTTGGTGGGTTTATATCCAAGTCGGGGCATGGCTGCCTGATCCGTTTTGGGACTGGAGCCAGCTTAAGTACTAGCCATCTCTGCTTAGGGGGTCGCCTAGTAGAGGTTCTCATAGACGGTTATGTCATGGGACGGGGAATGGAATAGCTGTTGTCGCTAGGTCTGATCAGTCTAGGACTAGGATGTTTTCCTACCTTGTGGTATAGCCTCGAGTTACAATCGACTATGGACGGTACTAAGAACTTATGCCTGTTTATTAGAAGTATCAGTCTTTTTCATGTTTGTATGATTCTAGAGTTTTAGAAGGTGAGATGCAAGCCTGCTAAGATTGATAGAGTTTGGATTACCGATTGTTAACTGATTCACATGATTACGTGTTGATTAGGGTTTGAGTGTATCATGGCCATGTTACAGGGTAACCTCTGAGCTAGCATACCAGCTTCCCTACCTCTTGTTATATTTTATTATCGGTTTCACATGATAGCTTTCATATTATAGGTTATATGTTAGTTAATTGTTTCATAACATGAAAAGCATATCATATATGTTTAAGTTTTGTATTTTCCATATACATTGCTTTTATGTTATTCATGTTTCATTAAACTCGACATTTCGTGGCTGGGAGAACTCGGAGTT